>LQNK01000553.1:33591-53816 GCA_001586405.1 Phoebis sennae | reverse complement strand
AACTTATGAACAGGCAGAAAATAAACTAACAATGGTTTTGAGGTCTATCAAACATACATACATATTACTCTTTTTAAAAAATATTCAATGCACAGAAATGGCTCGGTTACTGTTTTTTTGGTATGAAAAGTTTTTTTTTAATTTAATTTACTGAAATTCCGAAACGCTTAAAAACTAAACAGTCTACAAACTTCTCATATTTGCGTGGTACCTATAAATCAATAAAAAGTAGCCTATTTGTATACGACATTGCATCAAAAACTGTTCAGTAGCTGCGGCATAATTGAAACACAAACCAGACTTTCAAATAATATTATTCAAATCATTTGTTAATTGCAACAAATATATCGTTCTAGATTACTGAAGTATATTCTAATTCCGATGTAATTACCCCTAAAATGTACTTGCCTAATTGTTTTGTCCCTTTTCTATAAAAAAACTAATTAACTCACAAACCAAAGGAATTAACTTAAAATACATTTTCTTTTGTTCTTAGTTTGTACATTGTACATTGCATACGAATTCGCGTAAAACAATTGAGGGGAGACTGGGCCAATATTGTCTTCCTTTCCTTTGGAAAATAAAAACAAATTAAATATATATTTTCCAATAAGAGATTAAATGTAAAGTTTCAAATGTTGTTTTTAAATTCTACTAATATCGTATATGTGAAAGTTTGGATGTTTGTGTGTCAATCACGTTGAAACTACAGAAATAATTTTTATGAAATTTTAAAGAATATCGTCGGAATTAGGTACTAGAATACTTTTAATTGATCCCCGAATGTAACGTGAGTGAAGCAAATAAATCTACAGATTTTTTAAACCTTAGCATTTTTACGCAAATTAATTATTGCAGTAAATCTCTGAAGTTTCTCCCAAAAAAGTATTGATTTTTCAAAATAATATTTCCCATTAATAAGTAATATTTTGTATAAATATTGTTACGCTATTCTTTTGTATGAATGAATATAGTTTATTTTTTTACTTATAATTATAATATAATTTAATTTTTTTACTTATAATATAATTTAATTTTTTTACACTCAAAATCACAATGGGAAAGATTAACTATATTTCTGTCTATAAATTAAAATTCAAATCATTTATTTTTCCAAATTGGCCTTTTCAAAGCTCTTTTGAAACGTCATATACATATTTTATTTTATATATCTAAATAGAAAGGTTATCAAAATAACTGTAAACAACTTACGGTTTTGACCTTCGTAAGCGCCTGTCGCACAAATCTTGAATGACATCAAAAAGTTAACCACTCCAGAAATTAAGTCGTAAATACTTGAGTTAATTAAACGAGATCCCCGTTTGTCTCCCGGATCATGAGTGTTAATCCGGGAACCTTGAAGACTGAGGTTATTAAAATATGTTTAAATATTAAAACGATTTCATTGTTAGAAAATTAGTGGGTAATCTTTTTACTTATACTTTTTTGTTCTGTTCATTTTCTATTTGTTAATATAAACGTTTATGTGTGTTTCTTAAGAAGACGAAAGGGACTGAACGAATTTAGATTTAAATAAATAAAATAAAAGAAGATGGAATTTGATTTGAATATGGTTAATGAATAGAATAGAATAGAATAGAATATAGAATATATGAACTGTTTAAACACACAGATGCATATTGGGGATTAATTTTCTTTTTTATAATACAGCAGGCAAGCGGAGCATGCGGTTCACCTTATGTTAAGTGACTGACCGCAGCCCATGAACATCTACAACATCAAAGTGTCACACATGATTTACCAGCTTGAAGGAAGGGGAGAGAATGAGATGATGAGGATTAATACAAAGGAAAAGAAATTGGGATAGGAGTATAATAGGATGGATAAGGTATGGGGTGGGAATACAGGCCTCTAGACTACCACTCTTTTATTGCTGGAGATGTTATGCAGTAGAATTACCCTGTCGTCTCTTACAACACATACGGTAGAAATGGGGTGACCACACACATTTTAAGCAATTAATTAAAATAAATTTGTGTTCACTATCAGCAAATTCATATCTATTAAATATCACTAAAATAATTATTCTTCATCTCAATCTAGATCGAACCTACGACCTACTTTACTCACTAACAGTATTTACCAAATAAATAACTCCCTTAGTAAATAAACGATTCGTTCTTCAACTGGATTCAAACCTAAAAATATAGCACGCTGTCAGTCGCAGCCCACTTGTCCGAGTGACGTGAAAGCTCGGAGGAAATCCACCGTTTTATGTACTGATCGAGAAAATTATTTGCAGTTACTCTTGTGGTATCGCTGGGGGTTCATTGGTTAGGCATTACAACCCTGAGGTCGTGGGTTTGATGCCTAGGGGAGACGTGAAAGAAAAATACTCGATTTTTGAGTACATAGAAGGCTTATTCTTATTTGGTTTGAAACAATAACAGTAATATTAAGTAAAAAAAGCTAAATAATAAAAAGCTCTCATGTTTGGCATTAAGCTTGAGAAATAAAATATAAAAAAGGGATAAACAGGTCACAGATTAAAGAATAAAAGGCAGATGCAGCAGAAGAATCGAGTGACGCCGAAAAGTAAATACAAACTTCAAAAGCAAATACTATAATGTTCGTCTAGTTTGACACAACACGTCACGAGGGCTTCGTAATTTTCAAATTTCACTCACACAGATGCACGTGTACGTGCATCACTCGAGTCTTCGGAACACTCCATCTGCCTTTTATTCTCTTATCTGTGAAACAGGTATACCTAAATATTCTGTCTTAAAACATATTCTAATTCAATCCATTGGCAAGCTGTCCTACCTAGAACCCTCGAGCCACTACAATATGTCAATTAATTTTAACAGATTTGTATCGATTTTGGCACAAAGGAAACCTAACATGTTTTAACACAATATATCCATAGTAGATACTTTTTACTCCAGTCGAAGCAAATACTAACAGTCACTGAGTTTTAATCAAAACTTCGTGATTATATTTTTGAAATATTCTTATTTTATTCATCGCAATCGTAACAATCGTTCGAGAGCTTTCGAGAATGTGTTAATTAAGAACTAGAGCGCGATTAAATCGGTTTTAAAACCGTTACATCTTCGATACTAAATAAAGGACTTTGTTTATTGTGATATGTTTTGTATAGGCTTCTTGAAGGGAAGTCTCAGAATCGAGATGTCACAGCGAGTGTATGTTTGTATGTAAGTTTTCATTGGTGTCTGACAATATCGGGAGTACCGTTGATTCTATATTGATAAAATTTCGCAGGTAAAATAATTTTGACAAAATACAATATTAAGTTCGAAGATGATCGAAAATAGAAGGGGTCTAATAAGCGAATATTATCATATAAGTATGCTCTACGGTTTCATCCGCGTTTATAGTATCCGTAGAATTTTCTGCTTGAAAACAAAATCGGTCTCTTAGTTTCGGAGCCTATTCAATACAAATAAACATATAAACAAGTCTTTCCACTTTATAATATTAGTATAGACAACGCGAGGTAGAGCTCAGAGCGAATCACTATTATTTCATTGTTTTGAATTTTATCAACACATGTGTATACTTTTTCAAAATAACTTTTATTTATCGTTTATAACGATACACTCCCTATAACGTTGAAGTGAGCCCATATTGGTTGGTTTGCGTTAAAACTCACATATTGAAACTCTATAGCGTCTATAGTCTATTTCACATCTATTTTTAGACATCTGAAACTGTTCTATATTTTTAGATATACTTTATACGAAGTTATCACTCCCTATCCTAAACAATAGTTGGAGGGCCCTCGGAGCACTCCGGCGCGTCAATTAAATTTAACAACGGTACGTGACGTCACTCGCTGCCTGAGTACCGATTGGTTTAGACATCGATTTTATTTGGTTTGTAGCTTCTAGCACCTTCACTCACGTTATATTCGGGTCTATAGATAATAAATAATAAAAGTTAATGTATAAATTCAATATTATACTCTATCTAAATTATCCATAAATAAATATAAATATTCTGTGATAAATAAATGTCCAGATATTTAACACAACGCCATCTAGTCCCAAACTAAGCAAAGCTTGTACTATGGAAAGTAGATAACTGATAGACATACTTAAATATACTTTTTTTTTGTAAATAGAGGTTTGTAGAGGCTTCAAACTTCGTAACCGTTACATTCGGGTTTATAGATAATAAATAACCATTTTCACAATGATGTTATATCACTATAGATAGATAAGTGTTGGAACAATTTACCACCACCGTTAACAAACATTAAAGCAATTAATACATTTAAACTTAATTTAAAAAAATATTTATTGGCCCAATCCCAATCTTAGTTGCGTTATATTTTAAAGGGTTTTTATGTCTTATATCTCTCATGTGTATTATGTGTCTTTTGTATAAATTAAATATTATATTATATATAAATTATCCATAAATACATATTATATAAACACTGTATTTTGTTATTTTCACAATGATATTATATCATTATACATTATAATATAGCACTGTATTTTTATCACAATCATCATCGAAATTTCATCAAAATCTGTTCGGTAAGTGTGGTGTGATTGACACACAAGCATCCAAAGGTCCAAACTTTTACATCTATAAAAATAAATTATATAAACACATTTTAACCTCATATCCCATCTAAACCCTCACCTCGCTCACCGTCGCTTAACCTGTTATATCTTACGCGGTTATCACAAGAAACAAAACATAATACGTTCTATTATTTTGTCAGTAAAATTAATATAAATATTTTTTTCAACCCATCCAAATCCTGACCTTGTCTACCGACACTTAACCTTATAAAATAATTAAATCACTCGCTTATTACAATACGTTATACCATTTCAGCAGTAAAACTGTGGAAAAATTGTATTTGTCAACCCATCCAATTCCCGACTTCGCCTACCATCGCTTAACCTCACTTGTCTCGTAATAGAATTACCCGCTTATCACAACACGAGCATTACTTAATACCCTAAACGTTCTCATCTTTACATAATTACCTAAATAGAGCGCTGAGCCACTTTATTATGTGCTATAGTTTAGGGTGGATATAAACGAGCGTTTAAAAGCGACTTTAAGCGTTTTTGGTGCAAGTATACTTTTTAAAGGATTTTAAACGCGGCCTTTTGGTATGCTTGACAGAGACAAGAGGACGCTGTAAGTCAATTTTGCAAGAATCCGAGCCAATTTTCCAAATACCATCTTCGTGGACATTATTGGTGTGTAGCTACACACAAACTTTTTGAAACACTCATGAAGACAACTGTTATCTCAGTCATCCGAGACCACGCTCGCTGTAAAGTGCTTGAAACTTCAGGTTGAATAATCATGTAAAAATAATGTATAATAAACCGCACTTAAAATCCTTTAAAAAGTATTTATATTCGAAATGGAAAGTACTCGCGTTAAAACAAACCTAAGAAAAAAGTATGTCTTTTACTGATGTACAAACCCCGATTCAATGACTGTAGCCGCAAATAGCTAGCTATAATTACAACATAAATAAGATCGAAAGTTATTACGTTATCTTTACGCCTTCCAAGTTCAAACGTGAAGTTTAAATGATATGCAAGATGTTACCAACTTGTAATATGCTTGGACTAGTTATGAATACGGGTCAATATTCATAGGGCAATACTTTGAACAAACTACGACCAATTTGCGTTTATCCCTATTGTAACGGAGTTTGTAAATTATACTTTATTGGCTAAGAACTACCTTAGCAGGGGTAGACCCAGAAATCAATGGAATACCAATAACTGGCAGGTGTGTGTGGATGTTGGTGAATATATGTATTTGTGTGTGTGTGTGTGTGTGTGTGTGTGTGTGTGTGTGTGTGTGTGTGTGTGTGGATGTTGGTGAATATATGTATTTGTGTGTGTGTGTGTGTGTGTGTGGATGTTGGTGAGTATATGTATTGGTGTACACATACACACATGTGTGTGTGTGTGTGTGTGAGTGAGTGTGAAAGTGAAAGTGGAAATCTACTGTTTTGCAGACCTAGATCCATTTTGGAATCAGCGTAACTAAGGTTCGAACCTGGTGCCTATGAAACTTGGAACATCGCTTGTCTGCAGGCTGAAAGCAAGGGAATAGGCAATAAAAGGAGAGTACTCTGATTAAAAAAAAACTAGAGCATTTATTGACCGAGCAAAGCGAGGTCTCAGGGTCAAGATGGCCGGGCGTTTGTCTGTTTGTCTGAACCATGAAAAAGTGTATCTATCAAGTTTAAATAAAGATCTGATAAACCTTACTCAATTTATCGAACAAAGTTTTTCATACTAACATACAAACATACAACCGCCCGGCCATCACAACTCTGAGACCTCGCTTTACTAGGTCAAACATTCTTATATTGTAAAAAAGTACGGTAGTTCTCAAAATCATTTCTTTTTCGTCTACAAATACCCTAACGCTGTGATGAGTCTGAAATTTAATAAACCACAGAATAAGGCCCCGAGTACCTACATGTAGATTTGGAGGTGTCAGAACAGGATATGAAGGATTATCATACTACTGTTGTTTCACTGCTTCGCTTGTGGTTTTGGAAAATATTCGCGGTACGAAGTAATTTACTTGAACGAAGCACTAACATGATAATTGTACAATGTTGTTAATTTCCTACATTTTAATCTTGTGTTCTAAGAAATAAATATTTTTCTTTCTTTCTTTCTTTCTTTCTTTCATAATTAATTATTATCGCTGCTGTGCTGATGGGAAGGCCTTTTTGCCACTGTGCCTGCCTTTTTTTCTCCTTGTCCCCTATGTAGTATTAAGTAGTAGTAGTTAGAAAAATGTCATTTTTTCATACTAATGTGGTGGTAAATAAAGCATTTCATTTCATTTTATTTCATTACATTTCACTAACAAAGTTTGTGAGTATGAATGTTTGTTGCTCATTCACGAGAAAACTACTCGACAGATTTGGATGAAACTTGGTATACATATAGGTAAGGATCCAGAATAACATATAGGCTACTTTTATCCCGGAATTACCACAGGATCAGAAATTACGCGGATGAATAGAATAGAAAATATTTTTGTTCATGCACTTTATACAAAGTGAAACCGCGGGGTGTGGTTAGTATATATTATGTACAACAATGCTTGACTTCTCTATAGAGTTCATCCCTGCCTCACTTTACACAATAACATTAAAATTTTACCGCCCTTAATGGCATTTTTACGAGTCAACGATATCTCCCCAAGGCAAACATGGCATCTATAACATTCCCTTTATTAAACACTAGTTGAGCTCCGCGGTTTTACCCGTGAATGTATTCCGTTTCCATAGGATTTTAAGTATACAAACTATCCTTTGTCATTCATGGGGTTTCAAAGAATCTTTGTACAAAATTTCATCCAAATCAGTTCAGTAGTTTCAGAGCTTATTCAATACAAACAAACAAATAAATCTTTCCTCTTTATAATATCAGTATAGATTTCTACATTCCTAATTGTCGTCGTCCCTTGTGACATCTCTATTAATACCATAAATGTGAATCTAAATGTGTTTGTATCTTCTTCATTTATAAACCACTGAACCAATTTGGATGAATTTTTGTACCGACATTTTTTTAACCCGAAAAAGGATATCCTGGGAATGCCACGGGCAATATATGCGAATGAAACTGCTTGACGCAGCTAGTATCAACATAAGTGAAAAATATGCATATAAAAACATATAACTAAAATTTCCATCTAAGGAGAGGAGTGAACGATGTTGATCGTTGTATCATAATCCCGTAAAGCGCGCCCAAACCGCTTTAATCCTGGCTCAGTGTTTACTGTGTAGTTTATTAATATCCTAGTGTCCCATACCTGTGAGATTAGTGTATAATACTTTAAAAGTGATCAACATTGAATTTTATTTCTAAGCCTTTAGAAATAAAAAATTATTAACGCTTTTTTTATGCTATAGCAGGCAAGCGGAGAATGCGGTTCACCTGATGTTAAGTGACTGACCGCAGCCTTGCCGGCTTGAAGGGCGGGAAGGTAATAAGGAGAGGATTAATGATAGGAACTCGGGAAAGGAGTTAGAATAGGATGGGAGGGGAATGGAATGAGACAGGCATAAATTTATTATATCCTTTACGCACTTTGTATTATTTGAGGGTTGCTTGGTAGAAATCGCTAACGAGCGATTAAGCCGCCCTTTGTATTGTATATGTCTTATTTTAAATAAATAATAAATATTCTCGGACATTTAGCACAACGCTGCCTAGTCCCAAACTAAAACTAGATTACTGATAGACATACTTAAACATACTTTTTTTTTGTAAATAGAAACTATACATAAATTAACACCCAGACAATAGAAAATTACTATGTTCATCACATAATAATTTCCTGCTCGTGGGGATCGAACCCACCCGTGGGCGCAATAGACCGTTGCCAACCCACTGCGCCAATCGGGTTGCCATTTTATGTCTATATCCATTTCATTAACGTCATTACTTTTAAACAAAAAATGCTTTAAAATACCTGTTTGTGGTATCCAATGAAAGGTCTTGATTTATTTCTTATCGTATCAGATTTCTGGGCCAAATTGAGTAATTTTACTCCACCGGAGGTCAAACCCAGGTCTTTAAACATTACACGCTAACCACTGAACAGACGGGATATCCATTCAACCAAAAATCGATCCCAATTTTACGAACTTTAAAGTACAAACAAAACTGTTTTCCAATAGAGATATAATCTTGATAAGCACTAAATTTATATGACGTACAAAATGCAGGTTAAAAATATTCCATAAGCGTAGTGAGCTAATATTTTATCTGATAAGCCGTCGTGTGGCTGTATCGTTGCATAATGAGCTAAGCGTGTGTCGGCTGCACATTTTTATATTTATTTTATAATATGTTTGTTGAGTATCTCTGTTATTGTTTTCTTGGAATGATATTATTAATTGTATTAATGCAATTATTTTATCAGTTTTATACAATTTTAAAATTTTAAAAATATTTTATCAAATAATTGTATTCTTTTTTTGAATTTATGTATTAATAAATAAATAAATATACTTTTCGTGATTTCAGATAAAATTCTCAATTAGTTATTAACCTCTTATCACTAAACACTACATGATGATCTCTGTTGAGTCCCTTCTTAGCCTAGCTTTTTAGTAAATTATTGTATTGCATTCATGTTTAAAACTAAAGCATACTTTTATTGTAAAATCAGTAAGTGTAAACATTGTTTTATAAAGTCATTGTATAATGTATAAAATTGTAGTGGTTGCTGGCTTATGATGCACGGAAAAACTCGAATGAGTTTATGATTGTATCATTAAAATAAATCTGTTATTGTAGTTTACTATTGTACTTTTTTTTAATCCAATCAATATCTGGTGACATAACACCCTCACAGATGCACGTGTACGTACGAGTAGTTAACGTCACTCGAGTCTCTATCCGCCTTTTATTCTCTAAACTGTGGTTTTGTTGTTGAAAATCGTAATGTACTGACCCCGTGAATTCTCAAAAAAAAATCTACCAATATAGCATGTTTATAAATTTTTGTGAGTACTACGAAAGGAAATGAAATCAAAATGCATTTCAATTTAATGCGATCGTGGAATAATTGAAAAAGTTGAAGTGTCGCCGTGTCTCGTGTCGAAACATGTCGAAACATGTTGAAACATGTTCGGAAATATCCGCAATTTGGATGCAAGGCGAACTTTGAAATGTCTACTGTTGCGTTGTTTTTTGTCGGATGTCTGTTTCGTATTTTGTTCATGTGTATGAATGTTTGAATAAATGTTTCTATCTTTCTTTCTATAAATGTGAAATGTGTATCCCTATTCTTGTCTATTCGAAAAGAATAGCTTCAATTTTAGCTAGTAATAGATAGAATAAATAATGCTTCCCCGATCGATTTCGGTTAAAGTGACACATCTCAACAGAGAATAGCCAAGTACGCAGGAGATATTTTAGTGCACAAATTTGTGCGTTAACACAGGTGCACTCTATTCCTTCACTCTCAATACAGCTAAAGGAGCTATTTATTTAGGTAGATTATTGTTTTGTATGTAAATATTATAATGTTATTATAAACTTTAACCTGCGACCGTGGAGAGCTATACAAAATACCCTCGGATCTAGTCATTTCAAGAATGCAACAAAAATTTACCACTTTTCTACACACTATGTGTCTACATAATTTGTTCTTCTAACTATAATAAACGCAACAAAAAAAGTGTTACCGTAATTGACATACGTGATGCAATGACAAGAAAAGTTATTAAATTCCATACATATAGGTTTTTCTCATTACATAACAACCAAAATAACCAAAATAACCCAACCAAAATTCCAACCTTACATCCAGTCGTCGACAGATAACCGTTCGTAGACATAATTTATGAGCCACTAACCGTGAGGGGGCAAAAAGTCGACAAATAGCCTCTCGAGGCGAGAGAACGGACATTTTTCTTGGGAATTGCGATGGCAGTGTTTCATAGACAAATATAAGAGTGGTTCTGAAATATGGCCCTGCAGATTTTGTTGCAGTAACAGATTATAAGAGAAACGAAAGTTTTATACTGTAAAAATCTTATCAGATTATGTGGGCTTATTTAAAACAAATATGAATACGTACTAAATAAGAAGGTATAGATAAATTGATCCACCAAGACGCGCCCCACTATTTTTATCAATCGTTGATAGGATCTATAGGTTTACACTCATTATCCATGTGTGTACACGCACACTAAAAAAAATAGACCAATCAGGACAAAGTATTGTATTGTTTCATCTTAGTAAAGTATTTACAAATTCAAAAATTGGTGGGCCGCGTCGTCGTGGATGGCACAATATAATAATTATTTGTCTATGAAATTTAATCAAGATCCAAATCATATCTCCATCTCGACTCTGAAACCTCGCTTCGCTCGGTCAAAAAAAATTCACCACGATTAGATGTTTGCGTGACTTTAGCGTAAGACTATGTATGCAAACTCAAATGTGTTTGTAATTAAAATAATAGCGATTCGATCGATTACAAGAAATACGATAGATTTTTAAAAGACTCATATCGCAATAACTTGGAGAATAATCATCTTGCCTTACATAATTATCTTTTTTAATCACATTACAAATAAATTTTCTCCGTATGTTTTTTATTCTTAGTAAAACCTAATTTTTGTCTTTAAAAAGCTTTTTATGTATTTTTTTTATAAAAATTTCATTGTTATACTCAATACAGAGTCTCTAATGTTTAGTAATCAAATTAAGAATAGCTATTTTAGTGTAAAAATGTGAAAGAGTTTTTCTTCATTTTGACGAAACAAAATATAATGGTTTTTCAATCACTTCAGGCGAATTGGTTTATGGAATAAAAGAAAATAGTACAATAGATGGTTTAACTAACAAGGTCAGAAGGGTTATAAAGGGTTGTACTCGTAGATATTACTAGTTCAAATTAATTAAAATTTAAGATAAAATATCAGGAGAAAAATAATTAGAATAACGCTACATCGTAAATGTATTTGGTTATAATGAATAGGCTCAGAAACTACCGATTTAAAAAATTCTTTCACCATTCGAAAGCTACATTATCCACGAGTAACATAGACTTTATTTTATAGACTATATTTATGCTACCGGCGAAGCCGCTCGATAAATAAATAAAAGTGAAATAACCGGAATACAAAAAATTTACAATTCCAGTTCAATTATGACCTAATTTTCGTAGAAAATTCAAAAATTTACAGCGAAATGTTCCAATTACACTGTAAGTGTTACATATTACGTCATATCCCTAGCTCTAATGCAATGTCACATCTAATAGACAATTTTCTATTCCAGAAATCTGTATGAAACTGCTTACTATAATATATGATACAGAATCCTAGTAATATTGTATGAATTTTTAGATGTTTGTGTGTCCATCGATCCCACACGGGTAAACAGATTTTGATAAGATTTCGTATAAAGATAGGCTATTTGGATTCGATTATTATCTTTTATGGCTAAGAGGGGCAAACGAGTAGGAGCGTTGCTTGGTATTAAGCACCGTCCACAAACGCCCATAAAGCCATGGGAATCGCGGGTGTGTTGCCGGCCTTTAAGAATGGTGTACGCTCGGCGTTTGAAGGCCCCTAAGTCGTATATATTAGGAAACACCGCAATAGGTTATAACTAAAGAACTCGAATTTAAAACAAGTAAAGCCACGGACAAAAGCTTGTACATATAAGTGAGTGAAAATGAAAATTCAAATCGTTTATTCTTCCAAATTGGCTATTTTAAAGCTCTTTTGAAACATTACATACATATTTTATTTTTTATTTGCCATATATATTTTTAATATTAAAAAAAGTATTTAAAACGTTGAAACGCACAATTCTCATATTCGATCATCCGATTTTTTATTTTTGTATTAAAATAGATATATTTTAATAAAAAAATAAAAATTACGTTTTTAGTACAGAATTCAAAAAATTCCCGCGAAATATTACACTAAAAGTATTACGTAATATTTAGAGCAAATTTAGAGATATGTCGGAACAAATCTAAATTTTCTCTAATGTACGTAACGCCACAGCTAATAGACAATTTTCTATTTCAGAAATCCGACTGAAACTGCTTAGAATGATATATGCGAAAATTGAATTTAATATAAGTAAGGAAATGGCAAAAATAACGAATTTATGCGTTTAAAGTTTATAACGTATTTAAATCAGATTTATTAATACTAGCTATTAATAATTATTCTTCCTTCTTCTGCTAATATTGTATTCTGCTTCTATAAATATGAAAGTATGGATGTTTGAATATTTGTCTACTATATTAAGTGATAAGATTTATTGATCTACAAACCTGATTAACCATTATCCGAAAGGAATAATTTATTTGTAAATCGGAGTTAACAGTATGCTGTCACAATAGTTTCATGTCACAAACGGGTCCGAACGGAAGACCAACGTTGGTTGCCAGTAACCAGCACGATGCTGTTCGAACATTTTCGCACCAATTATGTGCATATCTATTTATTAATTTTCTTTTGTTTATTTCTTTAGTTTATCTATGTAAAATATTATATGTATGTGCTTATGCAAATAAATATTTTTAACAAACACTAATTATAACAATTTGTACAAATAAATATTTCTCTGTCCTTCTTTGTTTTTTTCAATACGTTTTTTTAAATTAGTTTAAATAATAAAGGAACGAATTAACACCAACACATTTTATAAAGTCGGTTAATATTTAATCTATCCTTTGCTCTACAATTGAAAATCATCCCGAACAAAGCAAAACGAAATACTTGGATAAGCAAATGTTAAGTGTTAACTAAGTTAGTCGTTTTGTTTGACGTTCTACTTGAGTTATGAGGCAAACTTAGCTATAATCATTTGTGTTCAAGGCCTGCTAAACTGTTTAGAGATTGTGTTTTGTACTTAACAATTAAGGGCAATATCTTAAATGTTAGTTATATAATACCTTATATATAAAACTAGCTTTCCGCCCGCGGCTTCGCACGCGTGGGCTACTAATTTCTATATTTTTAGAGGCGCACAACAAAAGTTTAAAAAAATTACGGTCGCAAGGCCGCTGATATATGCAAATGTCTATAGTTTTTGTTATAATTTTCTATGGAAATCGGTTTGACCAAAATCTCACACTGCGCGCGCCACTTCAAAATACAGAAAATTGTAGTCCACGCGAGCGAAGCCACGGGTGGAGACTTTGTTATTTTTTGAAGATTTTTAATAATTTATTGAGTGTTTTTAACGTCTTAATCTATACGTTAAGAGTATAAAAAGGCATGTCCACAACTCAACCAAAATCTCACATTGTCACGTGGTATGACATTTTCACGACTTTAGAAGCGTATATCTCAAAAAATATTTAATTTTACAAAAAACGCATTTAGAAACCTTTATTTCATTTTTAAAGACCTGTCTAATGACATGAAATTTAATCATGTATTCTCGAATTTATTTTTTTACCCTCTGTTTACATGTATGGGAAGCCACCCCTAAAAATATTTTTTTTCAAACAAAATGTAGCCTATAAGTTGCACCTAATCATGGTCTATCAACATATGAAATTTCATCAAAATCTGCCTAGTGGTTATTACGTGATTGACGAACATACAAACAGATAAACAGACAAACAGACAAACAGACAAACAGAAAAAAAAATTCTAACTATGGTTTTGGTATCTATAGAACATACATATTGCATACCAATTACTCTTTTTGAAAAATATTCAATGTACAGAAATGGTTCGGTTACTGTTTTATTATATGTATAAATATAGCTTATGTTACTCGTGGATAATGTAGCTTTCGAATGGTGATAGAATTAGAGATAGAAAAAAAAATTATATTTTTCTAACAAAAAAAAATCTTAGTAGCAGCCCTGAGTCTAGAAGTTGCAGGTATTCGAACACTCCCGTGCCTCGGAGAGCACGTAAAGCCGTCGGTCCTGCGTCTAATCTTTCTCCGGTCGATTCGGTCTACCGTCCCATCGGGCTATGAAAGTAAAGGAAGAGCATACCTGGCTAGACCCTATTTAGATTGGCCACCATGACTCATATGAGTCGGGGTTTTATTTCTGCTATAATAACACCTCGTCCCATCGGGTTATGAGGGTGAAGGAATAGAGAGTACACCTGTGTTTGCGCACACACTTGTGCTCTAATATCTCCTGCGTTACTGGCTAGTCTGTATTAAGATTGGCCACCATGACCGATATTATTAGTCCTTTAAAAGTCGGTTAAGCAATTCTGCAAGCCAGGGCGTCATAAGTATGTAGCCCACGTAGTGATGTGGGTAAATGATGTGTCAAAAATTGTGTACTCATCGTTCTAGTCTTCAACGAAAACTTGCTTTATATTATAAAATACAAGAAAATAATATATAAAGATTATTGTATTTATTCTTGCTAATATAAAGAAAAAAAAATATTTCTTTCTTTCTTATACATAACTGCGACAATGTTTGCAAACATACAATATAGAAAATAACAGAAAAAAGATTGAAGAAATTGACATACTTTTATTCAAAGATAAACACATTTTTATTTTTTCAATTCCACTATATAAATACTTTTTACAATAATGATTAATTATTTATTTATTTAAACACAACCGGTTTCGTCGTCGTCAGGTACTTGAATTTAAAAAAAAAGCATAAAAATCTGTTTGTCTTTAAATAAAAGTAATATGCAATTCCATCAAGAAGTATCAATACAAAGTATAAAGAAATTAGCATAGGTTTTAAAAGTATGAAACTGTGCGTTTCTACAAAAACTTCAATGAAATATTTCAGAAGGATTTTACTACGTACTATAATTTCCATTGTACGCGATGGACAGAATGTATAATTTATAAATTTATAAATAATAGAAGATCTGTCGACGAAAGGATCCTTCGTCTGAATGATTTTTATGAGCTAGGTTTTGGACGTCAGGGCCGAACTTCACGTGTAAAATATTGATAAATTTTTGTACCCTTAAATTTTACTAATGTGAAATATCCGTTAGTTCTCTACATTTCTTATTTCATTTATCTAATCCTTACTTCCTTACTAATATTATAAATGCAAAAGTAGCTCTGTATGTCTGTCTCCACGCCTATACCACTGAACTGATTTGGATCACATTTCCTTTAAATATAGTTTTAAACTCGAGAAAAGGCATAATATAGTTTTTATCCCGGAATTTCCACGCGAACGGGAAATATACGCAGATTACACGGCAGGTTATTTCTAGCTATTATAATAATTAAAGTATATTCGTATCTGTCAGTCTGTATGTCTGTCTATCAGTCTCTTCTTATTTTTTTCCATCTTTTCCAAACAATTAAAACTGTACTTAAGTAAACCTATGTAAAATTTCACAAGAATCGCTGTAGTATCTCTCTAAGAAATATCTTTTGGGCCCATAATTTCAAGTACTGACCTGAGCTAGGTCTGCATTTAATGCCTACTTTTTATTCGTCTAGACTGCTAACAGTATAGGCTCAGAGCATGAAATGCCTACACCGCGCAAAAGGATTTACGAACAGATAATTTAAATAATGCCTAAGAAAGCAGTAATTTTTTTGTTAAGTGAAAAACATACGTTGTTGTTTATTAGCAGTAGGGTTATTGCGTATCTTCGTTAGTTTAACTGCGTCGTTGGTCCAGTGGTTGTATCTTTGACTACAGATGGAAGGGTCTCGGGTTTGAATTCCGGGTGGGGTCAAAAAAAATTTCTAAAAAAAAATCTGAGAGAGTGTACCTGTATTTGCACACATATTTGTGCACTATAATATCTCCTGCGCACCTGGCTAGTCTATGTTGAGCTTGCCACCATGTCCGATGTCGGTCGAAATGCTATTATTTATATTATTCATCTATAGCAACATTAAAAACAATTATTTAAATACAAATAAACTAGTTTTTTTTACTTTTTATTTCTTTAAACCATCAAACGTAAAAGTTTGTTTGTGGAAATGCGCCTATTTTCAAAACTATCAAAATGATTCAAAAATATAAATCCATATAGGTGCTAAGTTTAGTTTTCTGTTTTTCATAGGTCACTACATTACTACGGTGATGGCTAAAACCGCGGGGCTAGTAAATTGTCTTACCAAAAACAGCTAAACAAATTTCGATAAAATTAGTTACAAAAATATTTCTTACAGTCTCATAGCCACAATCGTTATATTATAAAAAATATTAATCACACCGTGTTAATAAAATAGCGACAGCAAATAAATCACGAGCATTGTCCGGAAGAAACTGACGCGGAAAAACGATATGCTATCCGTACGCCATTTTTATTTTTTCCTATCATTCACCGAGAATAGATAGACATTATGATTTATTTGTGTGATATTAGAATGGGTTTTTGTAAGAATTCTCTATTTATTTATTTATTAAATACAAATATAACGGTTTCAAACCACTAACACTATTTATACAAGTAAATTGAATTATTAACAAAAACAAAATTATAAACATGAGATTCCGCAGTCATACATTCATCTCGCAGAATTTCAAGCATTCCGATTAAAATTTTCCACTTGCAGTCGCAAATATATCATACTCTGGTTTTGAGTCCAGGAACCTGTTTAACAGCTGGAGAGTACGCGGTAGTGGAGACTTGCTCCTGGCGACTGTTCTACAGGATGGCAATGCAAATAGTTGATGTTTTCTGTTGCGGCAGTAATTATCTGGTGTATATATGCGAGTGACCTCACTTAACAGTTCTGGTGATTTTTGGGATTAAAACTATCTTATGTCATTCCTGGGGTTTCAAAGAATCACTGTACAAAATTTCATCCAAATCGGTCCTGTAGTTTCGGAGCGAAAAAAAAACAACAAATCTTTCCTCTTTATAATATTAGTATAGATGACTATTTATATGTTTTCTAAGAATGCAAGTACACAGTAAACAATGTGCTATTATGAATAAAAGTTTGGATGTTTGTGCGTCAATCACGGCACTTTCACTGAACCGATTTTAATAAAATTTCGTATACAAATAGGCTTTACGTCTTGGTGTAAATTTATCTATAGTATACAAATAATTCAATTTGTTTTAATTCAAAATGTATTTTTCTCAAATAAAACTTAAAAGCAAAATTACAATATTTTCCTATAATTGACTAACTTCGTTTACCTTAAATACACCTGAAAATAATTAACTTTAATTAAAGATTATTATCCATATTGGAAGCGAATTACTTTCCGAACTTTGATCGCAATATTAAATGAATTTATTAACTAAATCCCGGAGATCAAAGCTTTTCCTGACGTCACTGAATGGAGATCTTTGATAAATGTTGATTTGTTTTAATTAAAGATTGGTTTTATACTTTCTATAATCTAAAGATTGGAGCTTAGACTGTGTCGCTTTAAATAAAGTTTGTGTTCCGCGCAGTCTTGCCCTCGTAGCATACTGAGTCAAAGTCAAAGTCAAAGTCAAAACGTTTATTTTCCAAATTGGCTTCTTTCGAGGCGCTTTTAGAACGTCATATATATTACATAATAATATTTTTTTTATTAACCACTGAAACGGAAGGCTGTCTCTACCGAGAAGAACCGACAAGAAACTCGAGAAGTTGCTCTTTTCAAAAAGTTTTGATACAATGTGGTATTGTTTACAATCATTTGAATTAAAAGATCCAAGCAACTGTCCTGTAATTGTAAAGGAGATGTTACAACCCATGGATTTTTATCATCCATGTATTCATTAATATTATAATAAGATTTTTGAACTAGGACCAAATCTAGTCAAATATTACGAACATACAATATGCAAAAATACAAATGATTTCCATGATTATCCAAACATGTTTTAAACCACTTTTATTTTATAACAACCTCAATTCAAAGTCAAGAAGTAATTTTCCCTCCAATTTGACTTCCAAATAGTTTTATTAGCCGAATTTAAAGCGAATCAAACGTTGCCATAAATCCTCGAACCTTTTAAAACTATGGCAATAAAAAAGAAATATTTCTTACAAGTTCGGCAATAAATGTGCAAGTTTGTAATTGCCGTTTTGCTGGTTATTTACTTTCGGTTACTGACCATTGCAAATTGGACTTTATGTAAATGAGATAGAGTTAGATTTTGAATGGAGAAATTCTGGAAGGAATAGAATTCTTGTTTTGGTACCAACTTTGTATGAAGGTGAAGTACTAGTTGTAAGTAGGTATTGACCCAGTGAGGTCTCAGAGTCGAGGGCCCACCGGGTGTATTTTTGTATGTTTGTATGTAAGTACAAAAGTTTGTCACACCTCCTTAACAATAGCAGTTATGTCCATCCGTTATGCTCAAATCATTGTAAACTGTTCTTCATTATATTGTTTTTTGCCGGTTCCTATTGGTAGATACAGCCTTCCAGAATGATGGTAAATAAAAAAAATATTAATAATGTAAATATGAATGACATTCTTAAACACGGAAAAAGTCCAATTTGGAAAATAATTGTTTTGACTTTGACTTTCACTTTCACTGTCATTGGTTCTTTGTTGGTAAAATTTTGTAGGCGAATAGTTTAGATAACATAAAATATTGAGTTAAAAGATGAAACAAAACGGTTGGGGGTTTACGAAGATAGGGGGGGGAGTCAAATAGGCGAGATTGATACAAACATACCCCAGTGTGGTATGAAACAAAGGGTTTTGATTTATACATTACAATGTGAGGTCAAGTTCGGAGCGAGCCATTAGTATATAGTATGAATGTAGATATTTATTATAATTAATAGATATTTTTGAAAATATAAAGATGGTGTCAGTGTTATTTATAAACTTTTGATGAAGAAAGAAAGGAAGAAAAAAACTTTAATTCCAAGAACACACTCAAATAATAATAAAAAGGAGTCTAAAAAACCAATGAGAACAAAAAAGGAAATAAAATAGCAAAGAGAAAAGAAATAAAGTTAAAAAATTGAAAATCTTTGGACTAATATAGTCGTAGGAGTTACTTTTATGTGTTGGACGGAAACCTCAAACATTCCTTATTACAGCCTAACTAAAAACGTAATAAACAGTGTACTACCGTGTACATTCAATTACAAAGTTGCTTCTGCAGAACTTAGCGGTGTCTGCAACTTTCATACAATACGCCGACAAGATAGTTTATTACTCGCTTTATATAATTCTATGCAAAATAAGATAAAATACTTGTACTGTAATTCTTTTTCTTCTCTTTTTATATAACAGCAGGCAAGCGGAGCATGCGGTTCACCTGATGTTAAGTGACTGACCGCTGCCCATGGACTACAAACTCAAAGATTGTTGCTTAGTTTGATGCTAGATGGTGTAGTGTTGTCCCTGAATATTTATTTATTGACTGAATATTTATTTATTAGTTGACCCGATTGGCGCAGTGGTTCAGCAATGGTCTATTGCGCCGGAGGGTGTAGGTTCGATCCCCACGAGCAGAAAATTATGATGTGATGAACATTATAATTTTCTACTGTCTGGGTGTTCATTTATCTATAGTATGTATGTATTTACAAAAAAAAAGTATGTTTAAGTATGTCTATCAGTTATCTAGTTTCCATAGTACAAGCTTTGCTTAGTTTGGGACTAGATGGCGTTGTGTTAAATGTCCAGGAATATTTATTTATATTTTTTTATTTATGTGATGTATGCTTGGGAGAGTATCTATTGTTAGGAATTGTTTCCAATGATACACATCACTTGCACGTACATGTTTATTATCCAATGTTTCGTAACAGTCTGAGCGGAATACAATACTTACAACCTATTTTATAATAGTCA
>LQNK01000553.1:1109-25271 GCA_001586405.1 Phoebis sennae | reverse complement strand
GTGGATTTCAGGCATAGTGGCCAATTCCTGCAGAAAATAGTCAATGTGGAGGATAATATACTGCACAAGTAGGTTCTGCTCTTTCTATATCCCTTTACTCTCCAATGAGACAATAATCCGACTCATCCG
This sequence comes from Phoebis sennae, assembly GCA_001586405.1. Classification (NCBI taxonomy): domain Eukaryota; kingdom Metazoa; phylum Arthropoda; class Insecta; order Lepidoptera; family Pieridae; genus Phoebis; species Phoebis sennae. The sequence continues at coordinate 25,142 of LQNK01000553.1, read as the reverse complement.
AAGGGAGATCAGGCGTAGGACCGGTGGTAAAATTATTGGGATATGCCAATATCACCATATTCCTGACTCAGGATTGTTATCGAGATTTTTTGCTAGGAAATCTCAATAACATATCCTCCTCTCCTCCTCGATCTGTAGCTAAATATACAACCACTAGACGAGTCGGATCAACATAAACCAACAGAATTTTACTACAAAGAGAATTATTCATACTCTAATAACGCAGAAACCCCATAACTTGTACCACATAAAAAGAAATAAAGCTGTTTGTACATCGCATATGAGCCAACAATATTAGGATTACGTAGTTAATGTCGACTGCGATATTCTTTTACACGTGCTTGTTGAATTTAGATTCTAGATTTGTAACCTTATCTAAATACGTTATGTGATGACTTGAAAGGAGGCTGATTTAATTTTGGATTTAGTAGAACAAAAAAATTACCAATTACATAAAATTTTGTACATCTAGCCCAAGGATTACAATCTAGGACACGGAACGTAACAAACTTTGCAACTAAATAAATGATAAATAAAATAATTTCTGGGCGTTTAACACAACGCCATCCAGTCCCAAACTAAGCAAAGCTTGTACTATGGAAACTAGACAACTGATAGACATACTTAAACAAACTTTTTTTTGTAAATACCTACATACTTTAGATGTCTATCTATACTACTCAGACAGTAGAAAATTACAATGTTTATCACATCATAATTTTCTGCTCCTGGCGATCGAACCTCTCCCTCCGGTGCAATAGACCATTGCTGAACCATTGCACCAATTGTCTACTAAAACTAACAATGTCTGTTTCAGATCATGCCTCTGCGCTCGTGGGTCAAACAGCCCGTCTCCGGTGCAGAATTTACGACAAAGCCTGTGGGGAGATGCACAGCATCAAGTGGTATAAGTCTGACGTGAGGGTCTACGTGTTTTCCGGGGCCAATGGTGCCATCAACCGTCCAGAAGGGGTGATGATGGAACGGTAAGTGCTGATAGAATATCACATGATACTTAATTCGTTCGTTGCGTTAGGAGATCTATAAGTTCCCCTGGAGGACTTTCTTACTGTGCGGCAAATAAAATCGGGAGTTTCTACTCGGTGGGGGATGCTATTTTTTTGGATTTGTAGCTTATTCTCTGCTGCTTATATCATAACTGCGTGTGAGCCTAGAAAAATATAGAGTTTAGGCTATCTTTAACCCTTAAAAATTCTTAATAAATATAATTAATTTAGAAGATATAAATAATTTTCAAAATTGTATTTTAGGAGACGGATTAGGTCTCAATAGCACCAGAAAGTCCTTTGAAAACGAAGCCGCAACAAACGTGCTAATCTGCAGAAGATATTTTTAATGCTACAGTAGGCAAGCGGAGCATGCGGTTCACCTGATGTTAAGTGACTGACCGCGGCCCATGAACATCTTCAACATCAGTATCGCAGATGCTTTGCTAGCTTATAGGAGGGGATAAGGAGGTCATTAATGATTGAAAAGCGTTTTAATTGTGTCGTGTATCAATTGATTTTGAATTAAGGACGTCTTATTTGGAACGCATACGCAGTCTTACTTGGCATAGTATTTTACTTTACAAAAGTATTTTTTGTGTACAAAATAGTTATTTTTTTATTTATGTTCTACCACTAAATTCAATTGCATAACATAATAATCTCCACGAGACGAATGATAGCATCCAAAATAAATTCTTATATTTTCATTTTCAAAGCTAATTAAGGAACATCCTTTTAATTCCTCCAAACAGTTATCTGGAATGAGAATCCGATTCGGCCAAGCGCGAGTCGAGATAATTCCAGTTTCTGTTTCTCTTTTATCTGATATAACTTAGTTAATTAACTTTCCAAGTTTTTAACTCCTCAAAATCTGGGAATTAATTTGGAAGCGTGTTAATACGATTTTCTTAACTATTAACTATGTTTTTGATATTATAGTTAATTCCTTTAAATCTCTTTTTTTAATTTGGTTTTTATCCTCTTGTATACGTTAACCCCATCGTAACTTATAAAGTAATATGAAACTAATCTAATAATTATTTACACCTTATAGGAATAGATTATTTAACTGTGATTTAAAATTTTGTATCTACCCACATGATTATACACAAATATTGTTGTACAGTATAGTGTACATTTGAAATAGAGATTATTAAGAGGAACCCTTCTGTGCTGCACGATGATTATCGTTGTGACAAATAGTATGATTTCATTTTGAATTTTATGATTTCCTTTTAAAACTATCAATGCATTTGTATCGATTTATCGTCTGCATCTGTAAATATCCGTACCTAAATGTCTAACCTGTTTTAAAACATTGATTCAAGAATAAATCCCGCCATGTAATATATCTGATGTGGTTACGTTGAATAATTTAGACAAATACGCCGGTACTTGTAAATGTCAGTGGGTGGAATGGAAAATGCACCTTGCTGCCCTTGATTTAAAGTGCAATTCAGATTGAGGATTGATAAAAGTTATAGAATGTGCAGTGGGATCGAAATGGAGATTACGTGTTTTGATGGTGTTTGATTCTATTGGTTCATTTCTATTGGTATTTATTCGTATTTTAAAGGAAGTTATGCCCGAATGAAAACTACATAAATATTATTATTATTTTTCTGTTTGTATCGGCTTTAACACTTTCAATTTAAATTAAGGCTTTTTATACATTGAATGAAATGAAATGAAAAAAGTTTATTTGCAACAATTGTGTACATATATGGTTATTTAATTATAGAATGAGGAAAAAAAATACATAATATGCACACAACTGTCACAAAAAGGTCCAACCTCAGCAAATTGCTGGCTGCAGGTAACCAACGCTGGTCTTGTACATTCCTGACTTTGTTAATTTGAAGAAGAAAATTTTCCTTACAATGAATCTGCCAATTTTGATGAATTGAAACGTTAAAAAAATGCACATACATACGATAATCACTTAAAAAATACTTTTGCGAATTACAAAATGCTATGAAAGTGAGAATTATCTTGTTTTGACTGTTCCTGATCTTCTGATAAAATCTTTAAAGGCTTCAAAATTCCTCATTCTTTTTGAAGTAGATGTCGGATCGGTTTTTCAACCTACCCTCAAAATAACTTTATCACTCAATCATACTAATTATATTCTTGTCCAATTTCATTCGGATAGCAATAGAGTTCGCAACACGTAATCCAGGCCCGTCGTATTGAATCGAGTGTAGGTAATAATCCAATTCGATTTATTAACAAGTGGTAATGGCACCGGCACTGTTTCCATTATCCATTTAACTGAGATTTTTTAATGGAAATTGGATAGACTTTTATACTGATCCTTGGAAATTCTCTTGGCGTTCGTGGAAAAGAAAATGGACTGTAGTTTTACGAGTCGAATTATATACTAGGTTAGAGAACATTTATTTAAAGTATTTTTACAATTTTTTTTTTATATTATAGCAGGCAAACGGGGCATGTGGTTCACCTGATGTTAAGTGACTGACCGCAGCCCATGAACATCTGCAACATGATATGTCGTAGATATCTTGCCGGCTTAAAGGAAAAGGGGGGAATAAGGATAAGGATTAATGATAGGAAGTTGGGAGAGGACTAGAACAGGACGGAAGAGGAATGGGGTGGGAATATAGGCAATTCACTTAATATAAAAAGCCTTAAATACAAACTAAGATCATCGTTAACACCTTTCACAAAACAATATTGTACAATGTGGTGACAGGTCGTATTGGAAATCTTTGGAAGAGGCCTATGTCAAACAGTGGACCCAGTATAGAGAGAAAGAGTGACAAGATGGGTGCGTGAACAATAATTTGTAATAATATAATTCAACGGCGTTACAAATTCCGCTCGGTCGAGATGAACACTTCATAGTTTTGATGACATTAAATATTTTATTTTTTGCAAGCAAAGAAACATGCATAGTGACTTCATGTTAAGTGAACATAGTTCATGAACCCAAAAAAGCAATAAAGTCAGAGAGCTATTTTTAGCTATAAAAAGAAAGAGAAACATTTTGTAATTACTAGCTGCTGCCCGTAGCTTGGTTCGCGAAACTCAGTGCTTATAGAACAATTAAGAGTATCCTATCCTAATCTATATGCATAATGTGTGTAAAAGTGTATGATAAGTTTAATTTCTGTTTTTCTGTATTATTGTAGAGATAAATATTTTTTTAAATATTTGTAAACAGTTGGGTCATCTAATGGTAACGTACACAAACAATCAAATTCACATGATCGATTCGTCCTATATTCAGAAAGGGTTAGGCCTTTAGCCATCGCTCAAAACGAATATTGTATCTTGTAAATATGCCTACATTTTCGTGCCTATCCGCTGTCATGTTGGTATGACTTACAAGCTTTTATATCACGTTGATATGTTTACACAGGATTTGAAATTAAGATTATAAGAGTAAATTTAATTATAACGTTAATTAAAAATAGCCTTGGGTATAATGATTAATTAATTAATGTATTAATTGATAAACTGTTTTTCAGGTATTTTTACAATGCGGACGTTTTTTTAAACTAAATATTTGGAGACATCTGTATGGATCTTTAAAAAAAATTGTATTTTTTTTTGTATTTTATAAACGACTTACATCAACTAGCTTTATTCAAAGAACGTTTAAGTTGCTGTTTTCTTCGATATTTTGGTAAAAATGCATCAAATAGACTTATTTTCAAAAACAACATAATCTAAAATGCCATTAAACTTAAAAGTATTAAAATACTTCGAATATTTTTTTACTGGTACAAATACGATGCTCTTTAAGGTTCTACATCAAAGATCACTATAACTCTTGAGTTTACAAGCAAAAATTTCATACCCCTTAAAAACGATTTTAAAAGTGGCACAATCCGGTGTAGTACAATCGAAATAAAGTATATATATTTTAAGTCGGTTGCCAGGTTCATATAGGTAATACTGCGAGTATGTTAGTAATAGAATCCATGCAAAAATTCATAATTTATCGTAAATCAATGGAAACTACTGACTCTCCATCCGTAGCTCAAGTAGTTAGCAATACTATTAAACATTTCACTACAACTAGCTGCACGTACGATGAACTTTGTGGAGATGACAGTTTTTACACAACTTTTGCATTTACTTCGAAGTGTTTGGAACTAAATGTCTGATTTGTTTTGAGTATGAATATTATTGGACGTTTTCATGAAATAACGGTTAAAATTGAGAAATTTAAGCTCAGTGCCTTTAAAATAAAACGAGTCGTTTTACTTATGGACAGTACCATATCCTACTAGGCGTAAGTCCAAAGCGTATCTAGAATATACGTGGCGTTAATTTAACAACCAAAGCTTGGGTTAAAATGACAAGATATTAAAAAAATATGCCGTACATATTTCTGAAAAATTTATTTAAATTTTAGTGTAAGTATGTATATCGAATTCTGCATTCTCTTCTAGTTCTATCTTTGTAAAATCAACATACACATTATCGAATCAGAAATCTTTGTCATATTGGTTAAAAAGGAAAACCTTATCTTCAAAAGCAAAAGATTTTTTTATGACAATATTATATTTTGTCCGCATTCTGTATCAAAAGTATAAGAATAATTAAAATTAAACAGTAACTCAATACGTAATATAAGATTGTCATTATAATAACTTGCATGATTTTGTGTTTCACGTTCACAAAGTAATTAAATTTGAACTTTATTTTAACCAACACAAGATTATTAATCAAATGACAATTATCTGTAAACGGTAAAGACGATTACATGTAATAATATGTTATTAAAGAAAATGTAATTGCAACTCTATTGTAATAGGCATAAAACATAAATCAGCGTCAGCAATATTTGTCCAGATGTACGTAACTGGATTAACTAACTCGCTGATAATGTGCTACGTGAGCGCTACGAGATCACGTAGTCGTGTGGGCTACGGCGTAGCTTGTAGCGAGCATTACAACGAATAGTAACGTGGTATTTTGTGAGAGACATAATATATATACTAGCCATGCCCCGCGGTTTTATCCGCGTTACTTCTTATCCCGTGGGAATTCTGAGAGTAACCAATGTGTTTTTTGGATCTTTACCTATATGTACACCAAGTTCCATCTAAAACCGATCAGTAGTTTTTGCGTGAAACAAAGACGCATAAATTCTCAAAAACTTTCATTTTATTTGTGAAATACGTTAATTTAATTAGTTATTTCAAACACTTAACACGGTCTTATTTTTATAATTTAACTTAATATTCGTATGGAAAACGCCTATTTCGCTCATGTTCGTATTCAAGATTTTTATTATTGTAAAAGAAACAAAAAATCTACATCTACAAAGTTTTATCCATATCAGATAAACAATACTTGAGATATTGTCGAACAAAGTTTCTCATACTTACATGCATACAATCGCCCGGCCATCTCGACTGAGACCTCGCTTCTCTGAGTCAATAACATGAAAAACCGCGTCTAAAATTAAAAAGCATTTTACCGCAACAGCTTATCGCTTGCACATTACAAAATTGTTGGTTGAATTTAAATTTATACAAGTTGTGTTCTTGGAATTATGAGGAGCATGGCACAAGCGTAATGCCAGTAAGTTTGACCTAATGAAATTAACAACACCAGTTCTGCATTCGGTTCTGGAAACTCAGGCAATGTGACAAATTTTAGCATTGTTTTAAAATATATCTTAATATTGTGTTTATTCAACTTATGTAAAAACTAGTTTCGAAGCAGTAATTTGGAATTTAAGAGAAAGAAGAAATTTTATATAAATACGTCTGTCTGTTGCAGCTTTTTTATCCGGGAATTTTAATATAATGTCTCTTTGGTAAAGTATTTTAGTATTTAGTTCTTTGGTCAAACGGAGACTCAATAAACTAAATTGTAAACTTATTGCCGTAGTGTTGTGATTTAGTTTTGAATAGCGGAAATAAATTGATCAATATTTGATTCATATAATTTATCTGATCAATTAAATAGGCTGACATTTCTTATTGATCAAATAAATTAATAAGCAACACACTCGCCCTGAAGAAGGAACTCCGAAACGGTCCAAAACCGTCAGCCTTAATCCGAGTTAATAATTAAAAAAGTGAGTAAAAACCGTGGACATTATAAATAATAGAACGGAATATTGTTCGTTGCCCACCTTCACTTATAAAATAGTAAGCTGTGCCCAGCGTAAATCTCTTGTTAACGTGTGATTTCTGGGTTAAAAGCTATCCTATGTCCTTTCTCTGTTTTTAATCAATCTCTGTACAAAATTTCATCCCAATGTCAGTTTAGGCGTAAAAACGAAATGATATACAGACATAGGCAGAATTACTTTGGCATTTATAATATTAATAAGTAATAAGTAAAGGGAGTAAGTATCCTTAACAGACTTTAAAAATATTTCGTCCATAGTTTGCAAACCTTTATCTAAATTGTCCAGTAATTTTGAACTTACCCCGGCACACATTACCCTAACGATAAAAGTAACGGCTTAATTCGACTCAACAATTACATCACATAATGAGGGTAGTTCCTAACTGCGTTTGTACTAATTTGGTTTAAATTTAATGTGCAGACTTCCCGGGGAATGTGAAGATATGTTGTATATAATTATAGTTACTAAAGATTGTCCTGGGATCTAATTTGAAATGTCCTTGAGTTGAATTTTGACCTCAAAAAACTGACAAATATATTATGTATAATTTTGTATTTTGTTATATATTCTTTACTAGCTTTGCAAGTTTCACTCTTATTAGGAGTACGGGATAAATCCTATGTTCTTTTTCGGGTTTAAAATGGATTCTGTGGTTAAAACGTGAAAAAGAGACATGCGATCAGACAGACTGAGTTACTTTCACATTTAAAATATAAGCAAGGATTAAATAAAAAAAAAAACAATAAAACTCGAATTCAAAACCGGTTGTTATTAAATAAAGTTTACTAATAAAAAGTAAAATAGTGTAAAAAATCCTTCATTCAATACTTAAAATGCATTTCCACCAAGAAGTCACAATACAATCTATCAAGTATAACAATAAATCCAACAATCAGTTTCTAATGAGTAATATGCAATTTTATCAAAAACAGCTTAGCTATTTAACCGTTATTGCCGAACAAATATACATACATTCATATACAAAATATGATCGTGCATAAAATCACACCAGCGTCAGACTGTAACAATTTCATTACGACCCAAATGATATCAACATTATCAACGAGACTGTTTCGCGTAAATGTTTACGGGATCAGTATCGCTACAAATAACAATTTTAACGTCTTTTTTAATCACGAATAACGGTATATTCGCTTTTCCTCAATTGTTTCTCTTAAAAGTATCTTGGGCATTAAAATTTTTAGTATGTTTGTTGAATATTGGGGTGAAAAACTGAAGGGTTTAAACATTATTCGAGGGCAACAATTTTATCAAAATTCGTTCAGCAAAAAAACAGTAACTGTAACTGTACCGTTAACGTTCATTTATTCTTTTTTAAACAGAGTAATTGTTAAGCAATTTGTATACGTTCTATAGACCCCAAAACTATTTTAAGATTTTTTCTGTTTGTCTTTGTGATATTGCATTTCTAGAACTTTTTGTAATTCTCTATAGAAATAGGGTTAACCAAAATCAAATTGTGCGCGCGCCTCTACAAAATACAGAATTAGTTGTCCAAGGGAGCGAACCCGCAGACAGAATGCTAGTCAGTGATAAATAAGTAAATAAATAAATATTCAGGGACATTTAACACTGCGCCATCTAGTCCCCAACTAAGCAAAGCTTGTTCTATGGAAACAAGATAACTGATAGACATACATAATTTACATACTTTTTTTTGTAAATACACATATACTATACATACATTAACACCCAGTAGAAAATTACAATGTTCGTCACATCATAATATTCTACTCGTGAGGATCGAACCCACACCCTCCGGCGCAATAGACCATTGCCACATGCACTGCGCCAATGGTCAACAGTAATAAACTAGGATTACGAAGGTCTCATAAAACTACTCTCGTTCGAATAATTCTGATATCACTCTAAGCTGTATAATAATGTAGGAAACCACAGCTAACGTACAATGTCCATTTGGACACTAGGAGCGATTCAGCTGTGCCCAATTGGCCATTTGGGCTATTTCACCAGATAATATAGCTTCCACCACTTTAGAATGTATTTATGAGGTTTTTGTTACTTAAGTCTTCAGTTTCTAAAATATTTAAAATTTAAGCTTAATTTAATTGTATGTAGTTTTTGAAATAAATAATAATATGTCAGCTTTATTTATTTAAATAAGATTTTTTTTATTCATTGTTGAACAAATATACTAGCATCTGAACAAGCAAAAATAAGATATACTATCGACTTCTTACTATATAAATGTGAAAATTTTGGATGTTTTTGATTCAATCAAGATGTAATTACTGAACAGATTTTGATGAAAAATCGTATATAGACAGTCTATTAGCTGGATAAGGTGATATAGTACCTTTTATGGATCTATGTATCCTGAGAGATAAATATGCGGGCAAAGGCTAGTAAAATAATATTTAAATAGCTATTAATTCAAAATATCACAAAGGGGATATGAAAAACATCTCTTTTTCTGTGGTAAGGCAATGTTTTTCGATAAAACAGTTCTAACATCGCTTTAGGCTATGTAATCTTGTAGCAAACACGGTCCATTTGAACACTGGGGGTGATTCAGCTGCGCCCAAATGGCCATTTGGGCCATTTCACCAGATAATTGAACTGTTCACTATTTTTTGGGTTTATTTATGAGGATGTTACAGTTTCTTATCATGTATTATGTTGTAAAGTATGTAGTGATTATAAAGATATACTATTAATTATAACAGAAGCTTCTTAAATAATTGAGCAGTTAAAAACATTTTATATCAACAGCTTTTGTATGTGTTTGTACCGAGGAAAGTAAATAATCTATACTAATATTATAAAGCTGAAGAGTTTGTTTGTTTGAACGCACTAATATTAGGAACTACTGCTCCGATTCGAAAAATTGTTTAAGTGTTAGATAGCCCATTTATCGAGGAAGGCTATATATACCGATATTCCCACGGGAGCAAAGCCCTGGGGCGCAGCTAGTTGTATAATATACTTAGTGCTTACGATACAGGCTAGCGTAGTGTGGGTGCTACTGATAATATATCTGTATAATTAGTATAGACCTTATATGTAAACGTGCAATAGAAATGCAAGTGTATTAGTTGTAGCATTTATGGTTGTAAATATATTTTCATTTTTTTCAGTTATGAGTACAATTATTGAAACCTTCTCGAGTTGAATGAATAATTATTTATAAGAAACATAATTCCTTGTATTTATATAGGCTGTGCATAATATAGTCTTGTAGGAAACCACAGCTAACGCACTAAAACGGTCCATTTGGACACTGGGGGCGATTCAGCTGTGCCCAATTGGCCGTTTGGGTCATTTCACCAGATAATTGAGTTGTTCGCCATTTTGGGGTTTATTTATGTCCCAGATAATCATATGAGTAATATTTACTTGGCTAGTACTTTATGAATGAATAGATGGGTGAATGAATGAATTAATTGAATGTTTTAAAATAGTTTCCTACAATACATTCTATAATTGTCCTAATTTTATTTCATTTTGTATTTTATAGTTTTGTATGATTATTATTTTGCTTTACTACTGCGCTGTTCACTCTTGAATATAATTTTCTTATATTGCTAGATTTTCTTTATTTTGAATATTGCTTATCTTATATACTTATTTATAAAATTGGTAACAAAATACTCCATCTTAAATTTATTCTCTGGTGTTTTACTATTTACAGAATTTTCTATTTCTCACTACTTAGTTTGTAAATTGTATAAATTTAAATTCTCGGCCCCTATATTAGGTATTTTAAGGACGTGCCTTCTCTAGTCCCCTAACTTTTTGTCCCCACAGGGAGTACCCTTTTAGTTGCGATGTAGAAGCTTTAATTTAATTGGTTACGTAGTTCAAAACTCATTTTGATTGATTTAAAAGATTTCTCTTGAGAGTGTTGCACTGTATTTCAATATTTTTATTTAAATTCACTTGTACTGAATCTTTCTCCACTTATTTTTTTTTTCTGTGTGTAGGAATTTATTTTTTTTTTGCATTTGTCGCCAAAATTGGTTCAGCCGTTTTTATATCATTGATTTTTGCTCGAATCAAGCGAGATCTCAGAGTTGAAATGGCCGAGCTGTATGTTTGTATGTATGTATGAAAAATTTGTCCGACTGAAGTATCGTTTATCTGATCTTGAATAAATTTTAAAAGCGAATAGTTTAGATAAAATAATGTGTACAGTAAAATAAGCAAAATTGGGGATGTTACGAAGATAGGGGGGATCAAATAGGCGATTTTAATATAAATATAGCCGAATTTGGTATCAAATTTAGGGTTTCAATTTAAACATTACAACGCAAGGTCTAGCTTGGAGCGAGACACTTGTACTTTTAGTTGTTTTAAACCAATTTAAATTACCATTCGAATTTCATTAAAATCTATTCGTCATTCTTCTTTATTCCAAATTTCATAAATATTCGATACAAGTAAATACATTTTCTCACAAACATCCTAATTTAATGGATAACTAAGGTCTCAATAGTAATTGAGCTCAATAGCGCTATAATACTCCTAGTCTAGGCTGGAAATGCCACGCTTCAGCTGGGTCCGATTGGCTATTCATAGCACTTTTATGATTTTATAGACATTATATATTTCGCGATAATCCTAAGACCTAATACAAGTAAATACATTTTCTCACAAACATTCTAATTTAATGGATAACTAAGGTCTCAATAGTAATTGAGCTGAATAGCGCTATAATACTCCTAGTCTAGGCTGGAAATGCCACGCTTCAGCTGGGTCCGATTGGCTATTCATAGCACTTGTATGATTTTATAGATATTGAACATTTCCCGATAATCCTAAGGAATCTGAGGCCAAGCTTGTACCTAAATAATTGCTGTAATATATTGAAAGAAAAAAGGAAGTTCTTCTCGATAGAGACAGCTTTCCGAATCGGTGGTAAAAAATAAATATTATTATGTAAATGTATATGACGTCCTAAAAACGCCTCGAAAGAAGCCAATTTGGAAAATAAACGTTTTGACTTTGAACGAAAAATATACTTATTCATCACAGACAAAATCGAACAAAGACCAAGAAAAATATAAAGAAGAGTAAAATATAAAAAAAAAAAACAAATAGGAAAATACAATTTAAAAAAAGTATTTGCCTGCAAATAAAACAGTGGAAGACCCCCTTTCAGATAAAATATAAGAAAAAAATGATTGAAAATTATTAAAAAAAAACTACATCAAAATTCGTTGCATAGTTTTAAAGATTTAAGCATACAAAGGGACATAGGGACAGAGAAAGCTAATTTATTTTGTACCATGTAGTGATAAATTAATTTAGAAATAACTCACAAATGGGGAAAAGTTATTTTTGTTTCGTGAATAAAAATAAAGTCATTTAAAATTGTTATTTGTAGGGATGATGATCACGTAAACATTTACGAAACGTCCAGCCTTGTTTATAATGTTGATATCATTTGGGTCGTAATGAAATTGTTACAGTCTGACGCTGGTGTGATTTTATCCGATTTCATAGTACATTGTAATGATGATGAATGAGGCAGATTTATGTTTTAATTATAATTTTTAACGTAGATAAGGTGAACAATAGATATATAATAGTTATTGAATATTAATGATATTGTTTTCTTAATCAAAACTCAGTTTAAAGAAAAAGCAATCCCAACAAAATAGTCTGTGTTTACAACTTATATTACTCATACTAGAAAAAATAAAAATTTTTTACTAAATATTATCTCTAATTTCATATAACATGCAAAAGAAAATATGGCACCAATAAAAATCTAAATTTATTTACTAGTACACTCGAGGAGGACGCAGTATTTACTATAGAACTTCGCTGTCACTATATTATATTGCATTACTCTTCCAAAATAACTTATTACTATTTTAAAACTAATTATACAGTCACCCTTGACGTCATCTATTCCAAAATTAGTTCCAATTAAGGTACATCAGAATTTAACTGAAATTTCATACATTAACGTTGTCAAACAATTTTAGTACAGCAGTTAATTAAATTACTAAACAATCCACGAATTCCTGCCCCAGCGATACTCATATTAATTTTACGCATAGTGCGCTGCGAAATAGGTTTTAGTGTCATGCGATTACGTGTGTGTAGTACCTACTAAGTTAGGCACTATATAAGGTATTTCATAGCTATCGTTTCATATTTTCACAGGACATTCAGAACGTGTACCTAAATACGTAAAAATAATGAAAAGGGTCGGCGAGGCTTTGTTAATTTAATATGATTTATTTATTGAACTTCATGTTTACGTGACGTATCGTTGAGAGCCAAGAACGTAAATCATTGGAAAGCGAGATCAAAAGCAGGATCTTAGTAGGAGAAAGCGAAATAAGATATAGTGTGTTAAAAAAACGGCGACAAAAAACCATTTCATTATGTTTTACGTGTTTAGGTACACGTTATGAATGTCCTGTAAAAATGAATACCTTATATACACGTAGTCGCAGGACGTATTAAATGTCATAGCGTTGTTTTAAATCAGTAATATTCAATGAATTTTGAGTCAAATTTTGTTCATTCTCCGCTACATTAAAACTAAATTAGAATGTATAATGATATTTTAAATCTCAATACTTAAATAATATAAAAACTTACTCATAAGAGATAAATAATAGAATATTAAAAATTACAGAAATGTTGTTCAACGGTCTATTGTGCTGAGGGGTGTGGGTTCGACCCCCACGAGTAGAAAATTATTATGTGATGAACATTGTAATTTTCTACTGTCTGGGTATTAATTTGTCTATATTATATATGTATTTACAAAAAAAGTATGTTTAAGTATACTTAAACGTTATCGAGTCATCGAGTTATCGAGTCTCCAAAGTACAAGCTTTGCTTAGTTTTGGACTAGGTAGCGTTGTGTTATATATCTGAGAATATTTCGTTGTCAATCTTAATAATGTTATAAATAAAATTCTAGAAAATCATCTCAATACACTCATTTCGTTTTACCAGTAAGGCTTACACGATTTCGGTTTAAAAACCAAAAAAATGGAATACATTATTTAAATACATTTTACCTCTAGACTTTTCGTAGAAATTATTCATTTCCCATTCCAGGAAATAAACTGAAAATCAATTTTAAATTTGGCAATAAATGTATCAGATATTGCGATCCCTAGCTATTGTTTGTTAAGACGCAATATTCCTGCAAATATTAAACTCAAGAAGAATAGTTCTGCGATATTAAATATACGGATGAAATAAAGTTTAAAGGGACGCTTGCACTGCATTTTACATTCGTTTAATTTCTTTTTAAAGGAAATGATGATTTTTCATTGACATTCACATACAACATAGTAGTTAAATAATAATAAAATGTATTTTTGTAGTTTATTCTTACATTTTCTTTACTAGCTACTAGCTGATCTGTGCGGCTTCGCTCCCATAGCATAATCTTATATTTACATAGCCTATGTTACTCGTAGGTAATGTAACTTTTGAATGGTGAACTAATTTTTAAAATTGGTCCAGTAGTTTTTAAGCCATTCATTAGCGTTTTTGAATCGATATTTTGAAATTGGTTTCTCTTTAAAATAGGTTGTTTTTCAATTTATTCAAATCGTTTATTTTTAATTTGGCTTTCTAAAACTTCTTTTGAAAATCAACCTTTTAAATTACTTAATTATTGTATTTTACTAAACATTCATAAAATATAATAACTAGCTATAAAAATATTTCACGAGTTAATCCTGGACTGCCCAAAATCTCATCAATTTCGAACAGCCGTTTTTACGTGATAAAGAAACGTTTAAAAGTATCTCTTACTTTTATAATAAAATTTGAATTAAAAATAATTCATATTGAATTTAAATACAACTAAATTGTTTTATACGCGATCCTCTGGTTTTATATAAAAAATTCGCTTTAAATTTCAATAAAACTCAATGATTTTATATTCGATTGCTTTTCAGCAAAAATCCTCAGTAATCACTTGACAAAAGCCTGTCCAATACGTGGAAGTGTCCATGTTGGCAATATTCAGGTTTATTGTGAATCCGTAACATGTACTATATATGACGCAGTTCCCGAAATATTCTGTTTTTTATATTACAGCAGGTAAGCGGGGCATGCGGTTCACCTGATGTTAAGTGACTTACCGAAGCCCATGAACATCTACGACATTAAAGTGTCGCTCATGAACATCTACGACATTAAAGTGTAAGATGCCTTGCCAGCTTGAAAGAAAGGGATAATGAGAGAATTAATGATGAGAAATTGGGAGAGGGGTAGAACAGGATGAGAGGAAGGGAATGGGAATTCAGGAATACTGTATATGTAGCATTCTTAAAATTTAAATACAGATTATCTTTATTAATGTAAACTACTTATTGATCATTCTCATGGCTTGGTAGTTAAATAAAAAAACAATAAGTCGATCGAAGTATTGAGTTTGATTATAGATGGTAAAAAGTTTCAAATATTAATACTAAAATAATTTTAAGGAGCTCTCTAATTTCATGTTGTTTTCACTATAATGAGGAGAAAGAATAGAATTATATTGAAGTATTTCTCAAAGTTAGGCTACTATTACGTTGGATTGGTTACTATTAGTCTAGTCTAGTTTTAAAAAACAAATAATTTAATAAGTAACATCCGTCCAATGTCCCAATAGAAGAAAACGGAGCGAAACCCTATATCAAACTATTTCTCTCACATACTTATTAAACATGTATTTAAGCAAGAGTTTCCTCGTGTAAATCAGCCTTACCACTATAATTATCATAAGCGAAACTCCAAGTTTCAGGTGCTCATTTAAAGCAAAAGATCACTTTAAATTCTTATGGTGAAAGTCGAAAGCGCACGGCATTCGAGTGCAAAAAGCGTTCAAAGCGCTTTGACTGTTGGTTGCGCGCTCGCCCGGAAAATACCGGCGCGATTCACTTCTGTCCAGTTTTAACCGGATCGCGTTAGGCTGGGTTTACACGGGCGACTTTTTGTGTAGAAAATACTGAGAGAAAAAACATTATAAGAGAATACAATAAATGATTTAGATTTTGTCTAACAAATTTATTAATGAAAATAAAATGATAGTACTATTTCGTAAGCTTTTAAGGCATGAAATATGGATGACTTTGGATTATTTGGAATATGATGTAGAAAATTAATATTAATTTTTGCACTTAGTGAATTGGTATCCTTTTACAAATAATAATCAAGAGGTAACAATACAAATACAAAATATATTAAAATTTTCATCAATTATTTTTCATATATTTCAAGTTTTTAAATATTAACTGTATAGGAATACGGATTAGCTGCAATTCCACGAAGCCAAAGCGTAGCTAATATGATAAAAAAACATCGTAAACTAGTTCTTTACTCCACTCTGCTTCATAAATACACCACTTTAAGCAGTTATGTTAGTTTTACACTAACTGGAACTAAAAACTCGAAGTAAGTGTACTTAAGTAAAAGTTGAGAAGCAATCGATCTAGTAGTTCTTACAATGTAATTATAAATGTACGATAAAATATTGTTGATTAATTTAGCCCTTGTAAGATACTGAACATTTATTTTTGCTGTCTCAGAAAATAATTAAAATCGGAGTTAAGTAATTCAAATAAAACTGGCGAATAGCTGTTCTATCTAATATAATCCTACTAATATTATACATGTGAAAATTTGGATATTTGAATGTTTGTGAGTCAATCATGTCTTAAAAACTGAACGATTTTTTTATGTAATTTCGTAGGCAGATAGGATATTAGATGGATCAGGTGATAGGATATTTTTTTTTAATTTTGGGCGAGCGAAGCCGCGCGTATTATCTAGCATAGTAAATGCAAAAGAAAGTTCCCTGCTTGTTTGTTTTTAGTTTTATCTAGTCAAGTAAACTTTTTAAAATTTTTCATACATATAGTTTTGTATATAGAAGAGGACATGCTACAACAGGCTATTTCTTGTCACAAAAAGAAAACGTATTCCCGTGGGATTTACAAGGCTACATGAAAGGTATGCAGCAAAAAAATAATTCAAATACTGAACCTTTCCAAACCTTTCCAAAGTATGCTTTCTTCAAGCTGTAATATCTTTGCAAATCAGTATCAAAAGCCTTAATCTCCAGTAACATTGTATCCACCTCAGGAACCACACAGGTCTTACAATTACTTCAATAAGTCAAAGGACTCAGCCACTTGGAGCAAAGAAATGGCAATGCTTTGAAAGTCAATCGCTCGAGCGCCGTCAAAGGTAACCTTTATAGTTTAAGGCTAGCGGTACACTCGCGACGTTTCAAGGATTTTTACAGCTATGAAACGTCAAGCGTATACCGAAAATTCTTAGTTCAGTAATGAACGGAGATTTACTCGTATCTCCAGTGGATGTGAATGTATAGGTCTGGCAGAGCACTTTACATATGAAAATTAATAAAAAAAATTCGCGGACATTTAACACTACGCCAACTAGTGCCAAATTAAGCAAAGCTTGTACTATGGCAACTAGACAGCTGATAGACATGCTTAAGCATAAATTTTTATGTAAATACACATACTATGGATAAATTAAAACAGACAGTAGAAAATTACAATGTTTAAAATCATAATTTTTTACTCATAGGGATCGAACCCCCAGCATGAAACATATGCAAATGGACAATTAATGGGAAAATCAGTTGCCTTTAAATTTTGTTTGTTAACGATACTCAAGGTAATCGAACACCCTGAAAATAGCTAAGCAAAAACACAATAAAAAAGCTCGCAGTAAAAACGAAACCAACAGAATCTAAGTATGTATTCTTATGGAAGTGTAATGTCTTCAAAAGCTTTAATCTCCAGTTACAGTAACCATGCAGGTTACTTCAACAAGTCAAAGGGTAGCCACTTCGGGTAAAGAAATGGCAACGTTTTTAAAGTCAATCGCTCGAGCGCCGTCAAAGCTAACCGTTGTAGTTAGGCTAGAGATGCACTTGCGTCTCTCAAGTCCTTTTTATTAAGCGCTTTGTAAACGTTTACTATGGAAACAGCAGTTGTTACATGGAGATTAAGGCTAGAGATGCACTTGCGATTCTCAAGTCCTTTTTTGTAAACTGCTTTGTAAACGTTTACTAAAGGAACAGCAGTTGTTACATGGATATTAAGGCAAGAGATGCACTTGCGATTCTCAAGTCCTTTTTTATGAACCGCTTTGTAAACGATTACCAAAGAAACAGCGGTTGTTACACGTAGATTAAGGCTGGAGATGCACTTGCGTCTTTCAAGTCCTTTTTTATTAAGCGTTTTATAAACGTTTACCAAAGGAACAACAGTTGTTACATGTAGATTAAGGCTGGAGATGCACTTGCGATTCTCAAGTCCTTTTTATTAAGCGCTTTGTAAACGATTACCAAGGAAACAGCAGTTGTTACATGTAGATTAAGGCTAGAGATGCACTTGCGATTCTCAAGTCCTTTTTTAGTAACCGCTTTGTAAACGTTTACCAAAGAAAAATCAGTTGTTACACGTAGATTAAGCTTGGAGATGCACTTGCAAATCTTAAGTCCTTTTTTATTAAGCGCTTTGTAAACGTTTACCAAAGGAACTACAGTTGTTACATGTCGATTAAGGCTAGAGATGCATTTGCGATTCTCAAGTTCCTTTTTATCAAGCGCTTTGTAAATGATTCCTAAAGGAACAATAGTTGTTGTTACGTGTTTTTTAAGGCTCTATTAACGGCTATGATGTAATCTTACCAAAGAAAAAGTTTTTGTTACTTGTTCATGTTTATGAAATCTTTTATGAAATGATAGGTTACTCTACGTCTTAGTATAGTACAAAATTTTATGTAGCTTAGTGAATTATAAAAACAGTCTAGCAGTTTTGGATGAAGTTTAGACAGTGACTTTGCAAGTCCTAAATAATCAAACTATTTATTATAATAACCTAGTGCAATATTTCTCCTCTATAGTCGTCGTTCGTTAGTGCTCCGCCTAGCTGCCAGTAAAACGTCAGTTCAATTAATACGTCAGTAGGTCGATTCGTACCTGCGCTGAAGTTACGCTGAAGTTAATCAAGCGAGATCGACGCAGTTATGTAAACGGGCTGCATGATTGAAGGAAAGAACATGACTGAGATACAGAATCCAAGTTAGAAGGAAAAAATATGACCCACAGCATAAGACTGCACTCCAACTACGAAATATTCAGCGTTATCATAGATACGTAATGTTTTGTGTCATAGTAAAAAAAACAATTTCAGTAACCAACTACTGTGTCATAATATAAAGATTGACTTCAGTTACCTGAATCCAGATATTTAATCTGACTACATTTTCACAATAGAAGACTACATTTTCCCAGTAGAAACTGGATTTTAGATATCTTTTAGGATGACTCTAAGTAATGTATCTGTAATTCAAAATTTTTGTTCGATGGGTTGCGCTGATGACACTAATCTTATTCTCTGGTCCCACATAGGATTCAAACCTGAGAACCCTTGAACTATAGCCAAAGGTGCAATCACTAAATTAACGAGGCAATATTTTTTACCTATTTGATCCCCTCTGTCTTCGTAACCACTCCGATTTCGCTCATCTTCGACGTCCACATTTTCTTTTGTCTAAACTTATGAAATTAATTAACATCAGATAAACACTACTCAAGTTATTGTCGGGCACAGTTTTACATACAAACATACGCCATTTCGACCCTGAGACTTCGCTTCGCAAAAATGAGTTGAAATTTTAGACAAAATTTTTATTAAAATATTTTTGCATTCCCACTCCCAGATTTCGAGTCTACAATGTCATGAGTTACTGCAGGATTATCACTACAATATGATTAAAACACCAGAAACACGAAATACGATTTAAATATGTACTCCACTTTAATATGTAAGAGCTTTCCTGCATAAAATAAAATGTAAAATTGTCGCAACGCATCACAAATGCAAATGGTAATTTACTTTGCATTCATCATAAAATTAATAAAGTATTGTATTTATGGTATATTTTGGTATATTTCGTTAATTACAGTATTGTGTGGGTGCGAGTGTGAAATACTGGTGATTTATTGGTTTAATATTTGACGCGAAGCGAGGTCTCAAAGTAGACATGGCGCAGGTATGTTATGTTTATATGTATGATTTCTGGAGTATCGTCTATCCGATAGTTTATAACAGTGAAATAAATCAGGTATGACTGCTAAAATAACATAAAATATGTATCATATAAGATTTTTTCTGCATTCATCGATAAGAGAAGTTTGTCTATTTTTTTATTATTACTATATAAAATTTGCATAAATGATAATATAATTACATAACAGAAAATATTCAATACCTGATGTGAAAATACCTACACTGCACTGTGCAAATGCAAAAAAAAACAAATTGTGTATCTTTACACTAAACGATGTTTGAGTGTGTGTGATGCCACAATAACAAAAAGACCAAACATATAAAGATTCACATTGACAATAAGTAAAATTCAAATATCTCTTAATGAAAGCGTAGACTAATGAAAATGTAGACCAACTTCCGATACGAAAGTCGTTGAAATCCGTCGAAATATAAACAAGGATTCTAGTCGCGTTGACCAAACTGTTTGGTTAGGCGCGGACAATCCTGTTTATTGTCACCCTAAGGGCGCGAAGGAATAAATTGTGATTGCCCAAGTTATAAGCAGAAGCGTTTTCGAAAAGTACAAGAGATTTCTAGTTGATGATTTAAATGTTTGGTTAGACGGGGACGTATGGGATCACTTCGATGTCAGTCTGTCTGTCTGTCGGTCAAGACCTTTTTTTCGAACTAAAAGTACGAGAGAGTTCTATTTGAGTTGACCAAATTGTTTGGTTAGGCGCTAGTAAGACTTATAGGATTATTTTGTTGTCCGTCTGTCTGTCTGTCTGTCAAGACCTTTTTCTCAGCAATAGGTAAAGATATCAAGCTGAAATTAATAAAATCTTCCTAAGTTTATCTTGTCTTAAGGACCTGAAAAAATCAAATATATAAGTCACTGAATTCAAAAGATATAACCACTTTCAAGTGTGTATACATGACTGTATACGGAACCCTCGGCATGCGAGTGTAAGTCGCACTTCGTCATTTTTATCGGTGTTGTACTATATATTTTTATACCTGAGCATTGTCATTTTTGAATATTTCTGATTTGGGCTCAGGCAGAATAAGCTTACTTTAGCGGTGCGGATTTAAATAAATAAATATTCGGACATTTTACATAACGCCATCTAGTCCCAAGCTAAGCAGTGCTTGTACTGAAACAAGACAGTTGATAGACATACTTAAACATACTTTTTTGTAAATACATACATACTATAGATATTAACACCCAGACAGAAAATTACAATGTTCATCACATCATAATATTATACCCATAAGAATCGAACCCACACCCTCTGGCGCTATAGACACAGTCAGTTTGGATGTATCAATCGCAACATCTCATCCCCTATCCCACACAAGCAACTGAATCAAAATAAATACAGCCGCGACACGAATACAAAGTCACGAGATTTCCACTCCTGCATATATTTATTACTCCAACAGCAAATAGTTTTTTAACTAGTTCCAGACGGGTTTCATGTTTTCACTGGCTTTATAGTGAATCTGTGTACATATTAGTGTCTCTGAATTTGCTTACGACATAGAAATGAACTTTTTTATGTTAAAGCAGGCAAGCGGAGCATGCGGTTCAACAGATGTTAAGTGACTGACCGCAGCCCATGAACATCTGCAAATTACAGAGATTTATGCTGTATATTAGAATATGAAATTTTTTTTTGGTTTAGATATACTAATATCAGATGGGATCAGATGTTATGCTTATGAAACCGCGGAGCGCGGCTAGTAATGCATAAAGCTGAAAATTTTGCGTGTTTGTTTTCGGTAATATATAAAACATCTATATAAAAATCTCCTTCAGATAAAGAGCCGAATCAAAAAAAAAATAAAATATTTGTTAATTTTATAAATGTAAATGACGTCCTAAGCGCTTTGAAAGAGGCCGTTTAATACAAACATTTCGACTTTGACTTTGACTTTGATTTCAATTACGTTCCTATCCACTAACAGCGAGCCATAAAAAAGCAATCAATAATTGTAGCAACTTCAAGAGACCGAAATAAACATTTTGACTTTGACTTTGACTTTGACTTTGACTTTGACTTTGACTTTGACTTTGATTACATTACTATCCACTAACAGCGAGACATAAAAAGCAATCAATAATTGTAATAACTTTATTTACCAGGTAATCTCCATACAATATATCCAAGCCCAAGGTCACGCCTATTTTCATTTCACGTCTCCCCAGAGATAAGGTGGAAACACAACTACGCTTACACTTCCTTAACACGGTATATCTTGTCCTCACGAATGTAGCTCGTAAATCTTCATGTAGAGACCTCCCAAGGGCACAGATCATATCGCCACAGACGCAACCTTTATTACACTTTGAATAATAAATTTTTCTTTTACAAATCTCGAGGAGGAACATATTTTATGTGTAATGACAGTTTTGATAGATATATTGTATGGTTTTTTGAGCAAGATACATTGTTATTTGTTTTTAATTTATTTAATAGATATACCAACGTTTGTTTATATCGATTTGCAAAGTTAATAAGTACATAGGTATATACAATATGCTTAAAACCAGACAACAGAAAAAAACACACCAAGCTTACTTTAAATTTTAAATTAAAGTAACAATTTTAAACAATTTTAACAAAATCATGAAACTAAATGTAGGTAGCAGTAATTTTATTAGTAACAGTTCTTTCGAGTTTTTTGTATCGAACTAAACTACCAACCTATGTTCACATATAAACTACGTTTATGACCAAGTTCATCTAAATCTGTGCAGCCATTTATATATTATCAAGCAGATTTCAAATACGCTATGACAATACATCTTCGTATAAAAGTTTGGGTTCCATAATATATGACGGCCAAATTTCATCTAAATTTGTTAAGCTTTTTCCACTCTAACGTTGAAATATCTGAATGTACACTTATTATCATCATGTGAAATAACAACAATTCAACATAAATATATGAATGATTCAGACATACTCAGTGAACATCACCTGTCAAAAATATTTGAAAATGTTAAAATTACAATGTATAAGCTGTTTTGGTCCTGTTATGTCCTGTGGTTGTAGGTGAGCATTAAATAAAAGATTCAAATATCAGTAAGTAGGCACACAGCTCAACGGATACGTCTGCACGCCACAGATGACAGGTTTGAAGTGTCAGAAGTGACACTAGCGCCCCACTGGTCTGTGTGCTAACATTTATTATATATCGTGAACACCACATCCCTTCCTTTTTATAAATTTTTAAATTTAATATAAATCTTATTAAATATACTTAATCTAATTTTACCACCGATTCGGAAAGCGGATTCTAGCGAGAAGAACCGGCAAGAAACTCGCGTAGAACTTGCTCTTTTCAAAACAGATTTTTAGTACAATATTCTATTCACAACGATACTTAAAACATATAAATTTACAAATGGATTGTGATTAATCAACAATTGCAATAAATATCTTTACTACTGTATTTATAATTTTTTCTCATATTTTAGTTATTTTTTTACATATAATTCTGTTTAATATCCTTCTCTTATTTATTTTCCTTTTTTTTTTACTTATTTCATTATCCTCATAATTGTTTTCGAAATTATTTAATATTCGCAGCTTGTCTCGAACTTGTATCCCGAAGATCATATCTACTCTGTGGAAATATGAGTAATTTTATTATACATCGACCTTAAGCATTGCGTTGTACTCGGACCTTGTAATCTCTAAAGGATATTTTGTACTTATTACAAAACCAATAAGAGATTGTGTTGCATAGGGTTAATATCTTTACATCGCAAAAGCTTTAAACTATGTAAAAAAAAATTGTTTTACCATTTTCAGCTGTTATGCTTTTATCTATTCGATTTTGAATACGAGAA
>LQNK01000552.1:21855-42249 GCA_001586405.1 Phoebis sennae | reverse complement strand
TCGGTAAGGAGGAACGATCCTTTCCCCGCTTCCGTAGGATTTGATCAAAGTCCTTTTTTAGTGACCTACGTCATAACATCTACCTGCATGTCAAATTTCAGCCTGATCCGTCCAGCGGTTTAGACTGTGCGTTGATAGATCACTATGTCAGTCAGTCAAATAGTCAGTTTTATAAATATGTAGATAGATGTTAAGGTTGCTGGACAGCGTCGTCACAAGCGATCCAGATATCTACATTATAAAGTGTTGTTTGTTTGAATTGAATATAATCCGGAACTACTGGAAAATTTTTTTAGCTATGGAATCCTACATAATCCCTGATAATCGTAGGTTATATAACATTATGCTACAAGAGCGATGCCGCGTGTAACAGCCTAAGTCCTCAAATAAAGTAGTCTCACTATTTATCGATCTGCTTGTATACAGGGTGATCGGGTTGTAAATAATATCCTCAAATGTTTAATGACTATGGACAGCGTGGTCACAACCGATACAGATATCCTCAGATAAAGCACTTGTTTGATTAAGACTTATCGATCTGCGTGTATACAGGGTGTGGTGGGTTTATAAACAGAAAAGAGATTTATTGGCCCGTTGGCTTGGATGCAGGTTATTGGAAAATAAGGCATGTGGAATCGCTATAAAGAATCTTTTTCCAATAATTATCGCTGCGGCATTTAAATGAAACATTAAAGTATTCCCGAATTGCTAACAAACACTGTGTAGTTATATAAACTAACTGTGCCCTGTAGTTTCACCCGCTTATATCTTCGGTAGGATTTCTGAGATAAAAGTTAGGACGAAGAAGGACCTTTATTGGGTTTCCAACAATATCTTTAAAAAGTTTATCCAAATTAGAATAATGGTTTAAGCGTGGATAATAGAGGCACAGAGAGAGACAGACGGACAGATTTACTTTCACAATATAAATAAGGTGTAAGTATTTGATCATTAAGAGAAGAGACTAACACAATTCCTGACTTATTATTATATTACTATTTTAGATATAACTAACTATATGATTTTACACTATATAGCTGTATAAGTTCAGACTTTCCACATTAATTACAGCAGAATTGTTGACGGTTGAACAAAGGGTCGAGCAATCATTAATCGCAATCGACACACAAATGATGTGCTGATTTCCTGTTGAAAGGGATAGACAATAGTTACAATGAACATTATCTAGCTTAGCATATAATAATTTAAATTGTGAATTCATTGAGAAATTCTCAAAGGGTAGGGTCTTTTAGAATTCTTTATAAGTCTTGGACTGGGTACAAATTTAATTACAAGGCTAAAAACACTGAATTGATAATGAGAGGGTATATATACAGATTTTCAAGTGGGCTTGTTAATGTTGGGCTTGACAATTTTTTACAATTGTACAATTGTACAATTACACAATAACATTTTTAAAAATCAGCGAAATGAATTAGTCTTTTATTTAGATGGCTGATCTAAGTCATTGTTTAAAATTAACAAAACCATAATGTGGGTTCAATGTTATGTGATTAATTGAAAATATATATACTTTCTTATATTTTAATACCCCTTTAACTCGGACCCGTAATAGGGGGTATTATGTTCTATACATCGCGCGCAAAAAGTCATTACATGAAACACTCCTTATTTAATCGGTTACCGATGTTATACAATACTAAGTTCTCAGAAATAGATATATTTAATTGTACTCGCAATGCTTTTAAAACAAACATCACGAAAATATTGCTATCAAATGAAACACACTAAACATTTCTGTAAGCACACACATTGAACACACAAGTCACCCTACACACTCAATACACATACTCACATTCACATACTTACACTGACACACAATATATTTGAGCAATCCCTCTCTTATCATTATATAGATATTGTTAATTTGTAAAACTCGTTATTGGCGTATAGATATATTTTAGAATAAGAAACCAAATTGTAAGCTGTGAAGTTTTCATAAATAAATAAATAAATATTACAACAGGCAACTGACTGATCGCAGCCCATGAATATCTATAACATTAAAGTGTTGTAGTTGCCTTTCCAGCTTGAAGGAAGGGGAGGGGATAGGGAGAAGATTAATGATGGGAAATTAGGAAAGGAATAGAACAAGATGGGAGAGAAATAGGAAAGGAATATAAGCCTCCGGGCCGCATATCTTCTGCTGCGGCGGTCAACGGTGCGAGCTTGGCCAAATCGTGCAATGCTCAGCTCCCACTTTTTATTGCTATAGATGTTATGCAGCAGAATTACCCTCTGTCGCCTTTTATAAAATACACGTGTACACCCGTATTCTAACGCGCACGGATAAAATACTTATTTGTATCATTGTCCATTAAATACTAGAAAATAATAAAACATTTGCAAACTTGGGTATTTATGCAACTTTCCAGTAAGTATCGCTAGAGAAATACTAGTTTTGTAAAAGTTTTGCGTCTCCGAGGAATACTTTGTAAAGTTTATTCTTATTTTATAGCTTTTACACGTGTTTGTATGAAATATATATTTAGGAATGTTTGCGTTAAAATTAATTTAGGTTTTTATAACGGGAAAACTGTTAAAAGCAGTTGTGCCTCACATCGATACTTGGTACAATGATATTGCACACCTAATCCTGTACTTTGAAACCTAAAGTAAGACGTATAGAGAATCTTTATATATAAAACAACGACGGCTTTGTTACAACACTTATAACTGGAGATCTGCTGGACCAATATGGCAGAAAATTCCCATTTTGTATTACCATCCCATTCCTCTCCTATCCTATTCTAACTCCTGTCCAAACTTCCTTTCATTAATCCTCTCCTTATTCCTTCAAGCCGGCAAGACATCTTCGTCGTAGATGGTCATGGGCTGCGGTCAGTCACTTTCCATCAGGTGAACCGCATGCTCCGCTTGCCTGCTATAGATTAAAAAAAGGAGATAGTTAAGGACCAGGGGAAGGACATAGGACTCTTTTAATCCCGGAAATCTCACGGGAACAGGCTATATACGCGAGGCCCACACTGGAAATAAATAAGAATAAGAAATTGAAATTGAAGAGGAATACAATTGGAAATAAGAAAAGAAGTTTTCACGTATCCTTTCCTTAACCTATTCCAACCAGCAAAGCATCTGCAATTGTAAATCGAAAATATAACGGTTTTACATAACAATAAAACCGATATTATGTGCCGAGAGGGAAAATATACAGCATTATTATGAA
The DNA here is from genome assembly GCA_001586405.1 of Phoebis sennae. NCBI lineage: Eukaryota > Metazoa > Arthropoda > Insecta > Lepidoptera > Pieridae > Phoebis > Phoebis sennae. The sequence continues at coordinate 39,041 of LQNK01000552.1, read as the reverse complement.
GAAGCAGTGTGTACTTAGCCTTAGACACGCGATTGTCTGCATAGATTATAGAAATAGTAGTTGCAATGTTCACCACTAGTTGGCGCCACTATCAATACCAGCAAGGTGACGTAGGAAACGACATCATTGTACAAGTCATAGCGTCTTCACCAGGAAGTACTTCCTGTAATGCTGTATGTTTTCCCTCTCTGCACATAATATCGGTTTTATTGTTATGTAAAACCGTTATATTGATGTACCTTCGGAAAACATACAGCATTATTATGAAGACGTGTTTGTTATCTGCTGGTGAAACTAAAAAAAAACACAACGCTATGATGACTTTTAACAAAATGAAAATTTTGAACATTAAAATTAGCCCAATTTGAAATTTAATTAACCAATTAAAACATAAATATAGTATACTAACATGTAGTATGGGATACAATTAGTTAATTTAATAACTTTAAATCCGGAATAACGGATTTGTTAATTTATGTAATATAAAATTGATGAATAGAGAATCATTAATATGACTTATCTATAATGTTTTACATAATTATATTGAAAATCTAATTTCGATTACATTCCGATTAATTGAAATCTAGATCGTTCTATCTTATAAAGGTTAATGCTTAAAAAACTTAAGAAAATCTAAATTTTTCTAGTGACAAAATTTCATCTATTGATTGATTTTCTATGAACCAAACAAAGATCGGCGTAGACTTACATCCCGGAGAAGGATTAATCCACTTACCATGAGAACACTACGCACCCAGTTTCCATCTTATCTGCGATACAGCTTCATATATTATTATTAATTGAATTAATAGATTATTCAAATTATTAATTTCATTTCTTACTATTATTATTAAGTAAAAATAGAAATTAAATTTATTGGATTAATATTTTTGTAACGATTAAAAGAAAAAGAAAATCCCAAAAAATATATTTTCGTTCATAAACTTTATACTTAGTACATATGACTTAGTATTTTCTCGTGTCCATTTCAACGCGAACACTCTCCATCCATAGTAAATCTCATCCATAGTAAACGTCGGATTCAAGACAGTGTTAAATAAACCGCGTTTAAAACCCTTCAAAGAGTATTTGATTTAATACTTATCACTTGTAACTCGGATTGAGGGTGTGCATCTTTTATCCAAATCCTTGATAATGGGCATCGTTAATCTAAATGCTGGAAACAAATACACATCTATTAATATACGTTAACATACATAGGAAGATATATTCGTCATTATCAAACGAATTATAATTTGATATCTTTTAGCTAGTTCAAAAAATTAAATTCAAAAAAGTTGAACATAACACCCGCTACGGACCGAAGCTAGCTATAATAAATTAGTTCTTATAAGGGCTACTTCCAATAAACTATCAAGAGATAGTTTCAATAATGTATTTGATAAAAACTCATAATAATTGTTAGATCTTAAAACCATAATGCGTTAACAATTTGTGATTTTAAAGTCCATTTCAATTTAAGAGTATGTTTAATAATAAAGGACAGATCGAATTTTTACACGAGATCCACGAAAAATAAAAATAGCATTTTTATGAGTTAGTATGGTACTGTCTGACAATTTATCCTTAAGCCGTCATATATTAAAATCTAGCCACAAAGCAAACGAGATCACCATTTATAAGGTCATCTGTAGACAATACCAATTCGTGAATTTTACTAGCTAGTTTCTTTTTATGAGCAATAAAGAGTCTGCTAGTATTAAGAGTAAGAGTATAGGTTGAAAGTGTGGAAAGTCGCCACCTTTCTGTCACAATTATTTTCCTTCCTCCGAGCACTTAATTATTTCGCTCCCCTCCCCCCTTTACCGAAACTGAGCCTCAGTGTTTGTGCTTGGGGAGGAGGCTGCATTATTGACCCATCATTTAGCTTCTCTGATAGGATTATGCTTATAACAGTAATGGAAAGGCGATCCAAGTCCGTGAATTACAGGTCATGCCCCATGCAACTCGTGGATACTGGTGGTTAGACCATGAGGGCTGTATTTCCATGGTTTGCTGAAGTCATTCATATAGTTTATCGATCAATCTCTGCAGTCTATCTATCGATCCACAGTTTTCTACATTTGCTTTCTCCTATACTATGAACAACCCTATTACCGGGTAACCCCACTGCGAGGTTTGGGCACGCCTTTCTGTTAACTGCGTGACTTAAAGTAGAAGATGCAATTGGCCTGGCTTTTCTATTGTACCTTACCGCGTGGTAATGAGGGGATTCTGATACCTTGTGCCGATCCAAGGTACATATTAAACTCATGGTCAAACGCCACTATGGCATTCACCCCCTCGTTTCGATTGAACTATGGCTTTCTACACTGTATAAAACTCTGTTGCAGTACCACCACTTGCGGTTGATCAGACTTCAAACATTGTCTTTTTCATCATACCGTACTCCCCAGCCCAGATCTCAAACGTCCGCCGCTAGGAAATGAGTGGTAGCTTTGTTGTGAATGGGATAACTGCGATGAGTGGCTCCGCGCCACCTTATCATCTTGTGCCACAAAACCTGGGACTGGCTTTCCCTCGACTTTATCTTGTCGAAACCTCCCAGGAATATCTGCGTTCTGCGAATATTGGCTCTCAGAGAATTGAAAATTGACAAAATCCAGTTGCCCTAAAAGGCATTTTATACACACGAGCCTCCGAGGCTTTTTGCAGCACTTGTGCTATGAATCTGTCTCGTCCCATCGCTGGTTACGATAACAAAATTTCTCACAGTCCGTCAAATTGTGCCGAAATATTCACAATCATGCGTGCGTGTTAGAACGGACTTTTGATATACCTGCCAACCCAGGTCCTCCAAGTGCCTCGCGGCTTCCGCAGCCTGACGACATACTTGGACTGGTCCCAATTGACCAGAAGGAAGTCGGCTAGAGACATTAGCCCTTGACAACCTTTTGCATGCAGGGTCTCCACGACCCATTTGATAATAAACCTGCCAGCCCAGGTCCACTAAGTGCCTCACGGCTTCCGCAGCCTGACGACATACTTGGACTGGTCCCAATTGACCAGAAGGAAGTCGGCTAGAGACATTAGCACTCGACAACCTTTTGCCTGCAGGGTCTGCACGACCCCTTTGATAATATACTTGCCAGCTCAGGTCCTCCAAGAGCTTCACGGCTCCCGCAGCCTGACGACATACTTGGACTGGTCCCCGATACTCCGATGGTCCACGCGCCCGATTGAAATATTATGCAGGCGAAGTGTCCCGCTTTATCATCCAGTTTTCTGGTTAGAAATCATAACGCGAAAAAATCAATCTGAAATGTTTAGGTACAAATTTAAATTTATTTATTGTTAAATTCTGGGAGGTTGAAAACCAGAAACACCGAGGAGTCGTTGTACTTCCGCAGAAAAGTTAGCAAATAAAATTTGGCGTTATTTAGGATCTAATCTATCTGGTAGATGTCGCTGCCGAGCGATAAAGCCGTCTATTTGTATGCGTTATTTTTTTATAAATGTTTATGTCTACTATCATTCATGTTCTTGTGTATAATAAATATTATTATTATCTAAGACCTCCAGACATTCCAGGGTTGACTATTGTCCGAGTTTGTATTTTGTTGTTGGCAATATTAATGGAGGCTTTTTGATAAGATATAAACAAAAATTTATTAATAATCGCATTTAACATAATCGTTCGCATTTAACGATCAACATTTTAAAACACCCCTGAAATATACTGGAAAATCGCATCGATTTTATAACTCATTTCTATTTATTATTGCTAATCTTTTTAGTTTTAAGTTTAGTAATTAGCAATTGTATTGTAGTTAATATTTGACGGTATCTCGAGGATCGAATTGACTATGCGCACATTTACAAAGATATAGATGATACCGAATCTGTATATTTTCACCTTGTGATTCATGTATGTTTTTATTTAAAGAGAGGGTTATAGCCAAGAATGAAGCCATACCCAGCCAGAGGCATAAGGTATCCTATCCTATCGAATACCCGTTTTATTTTATTTATTTATTTTATTCTTACTACTACCACTGTTACTGGTGGAATGTTATTAATAGCAAAATATAAGATTGGGATGAACCATCAAAAGTTTCGGTCCTCTTTCTCAAAAGTCTTCTTTCCAAGTCCCTCTCGACCTCCGGTGAATGAGATGTAACTGAACCTCGGGCTCCTCGAGCATCGCCGGCACCAGAGAAGACTTTAACGTCTCCGTTAGACGTCACGAAAATAACGACGAATCTTATATTCCGATTTTTAATCACTAAACTAGTCACTGCACTGGTTACTAGTAAACCCTTCTAAACGCTGATAAGCTTAGTTAGAAGGACAACCGCTACTCGCAAGAGTACACAACGCTATGACTTGGACAATGATGTCGTTTCCTACGTCACCTTGCTGGTATTGATAGTGGCGCCAACTAGTGGTGAACATTGCAACTACTATTTCTATAATCTATGCAGACAATCGCGTGGCTAGGTACACACTGCTTCTTCATAATAATGCTGTATGTTTTCCGGAGGCACATCAATGAACTGTTTTTGTGTTTATGAAAAAAGATGGTCACATAACACCAGGTGACACGCATATTTCATCTTTACTAGATATTAAACAAAAAAAAACAGACTGAAAATAAATACATCTGCAAATATGAAACTGCAATTTTATTCAGTGTTTATTGACGGAAAACTCCATACATTTAGATGGGATAGAAAATATTATCAAAGTAGTTAAAATGCATAGCGTTCGAGGCTCTGATTAAATCCACGTCCACGTTTTCGATTAACGCTGGTAAATGTTGCAACATTTCTAATATGTAGCGCGGATTACTGGCGATATGATTTTGTACATTTGTAAGCATGTGTTGAATTCCTGTTTAATCTATACTAATATTAAAAAGAGGAAATATTTGTTTGTTTGCATTGAATAGGCTCCGAAGCTACAGGTACGATTTGTATAAAATTTGGAACAGAGATTCTTTGAAACCCCGGGAAAACGCCTCAGTCTCCACACCATAATGTTATAAGTCTAATCAATTGGAAATTAATAATCATGTACCTTATAACCCCACATATGCATAGCCAAAATTTTACGTATCTTTTAAATTAATAAATAAAAAAAAAAATATATATATATATATATATTAAATTAAACATACACGATATTATAACTGTAATAGTTACTTTAAGAGGTTCACTGGGATCCACGGCTCGCGTTTGTTTAGGAAATAAGATGCATTTTAGAACGAGATCTCAGTTATTTTAATGCATTAATTTTATTAAAATTGTGTGCTTAGTAGGTAGTCACTACATAGTATAAAACAAAGTCGCTTTTTCTGTCATGTGTCATGTTGTATGTCCCTATGAACGCTCAAATCTTTAAAACTACGCAACGGATTTTGATGCGGTTTTTTTTAATAGATAGAGTAACTCATGAGGAAGGTTTTTATGTATAATATCATCCATTAAATAGTGGACAAATACTGTTATTTTTGAGGTTTCTAATGTGATGTCGCATATAATTACATTTTTTCCACTTACATTGCAAACGCAGGCTGAATTCTACGAGATTTATCAAAATAATGTACTAAGTATTGTACACAATGAAAAGGTCTACAGAAAACTCCGCGATAGTATATCAGCATTGCACCCGTGCGAAGCCGGGGCGGGTCGCTAGTCTGAATATAAATGATATGTATACGGTGCGAGCTAGAGTAATTTTAATTTTAAAACGAGCGAATATGCTTTTTTATTCCGAGATGTAGGACCATTTTTGGGGAGGTGTATGAGGCAAGCTGCAAGTTTGTTTGGTGCCTCTCTTCTTATACCCCGACTTGCTGTAGACCTGGCTGGTGAGTCCAGCTCTCGGAATATTTATCCTATAAACCTATTTAAAACGATACGTCCATAATAAAAGCTCCAACCAATCACAAATATTAAGAAATGATAGCATCAAATGCAAATAGTTCAATCATCTTTTTATTACACTCCATAATATCTGGACATTACACATAAGTATAATTGAAAAGTTTTTGTTTTTGTTGAAACTATAGCCTACACGTTTTTTCCAGAGATCGTGTTAGACTCACTTTAGACAATTTATAATTTGTTTTGTTACCTGTGATGGAACTGCATACGCGTCCGTATTTTTTTACTGAAGAAGTTCATCTCATCGTTCTAAATATTGTAGTAGCGCATTTTTCAATAAAAATCTTGTATTATCTTCTGCAATCGGTGACACGTCCCCTCCATCGACACATTCGTTAAAGGTTATTTCTAATGTAGGTTATAGAAGGGACTCATAAATACATGACATTTTCCATACTATGGCTACGAAAGATACGTACAGATACGTTATAAATAAAACACAAATTGATAGATAGATAGATTAGATCAGTATTTGTTTGCATTTAGGTGATTTTGGAAGATTTGGACACAACTTTTAAAGGGTATTTCTTGTGTAGGTTGAAAAAGGAATCGTAAATTTACTGGCATTTTCCACACTACGGTTATGACAGATAATAAATAAATTTTTGTCTGATATGTATTTAACATATTAATTAATTGTCTATAATTGAGTTGATGACACACACGTGATCATTTTTGTTATACATTTATCCGAATTCCATGAAATACAAAGGAGTACCTACGTGTAGTGATCTATCCGGAACAATTAAATAAAATAAAACAGTTTTTAAAGTTCACGAAATTAGATGTTGTTTTAATTACCAACACAGATTGACAGATGATAGATACAAAATCGGCGCCTAAGCACTTGAAAAATTATAGACAGTACAAATAATTGTGTAAATGTAATAGAATGTGATTACAATAAGGTATACTTATAACAAATCATATATATAGTGAAACTAGCTTTCCGCCCGCGGCTTCGCACGCGTGGGCTACTAATTTCTGTATTTTTTAGAGGCGCACAACAAAAGATTAAAAAATGACAGCCACAGGACCCCTGATATATGTGCAAGTCTATTTATTACCTAGTTTTTTTATTATTTTCTATGGAAATAGGTTTGACCAAAATCTCACAGTGCGCGCGCCTCTTCAAAAACATAAAATTGTAGCCCACACGAGGCAAGCCGCGGGCGGAGAGTTAGTCATTTTTTTTAAGTTTTTGAGAATTTATTGAGTGTTTTAACGTCTTAATCCATACGTTTAGAGTATAAAAGGTATGACCGCAACTGAACCAAAATCTCTCATTGTCACGTGGTATGACATTTTCACGACTTTAGAAGAGTATATCTCAAAAAATATGTATGTTATCAAAAAACGCATTTAGAAACCTCTATTTCATTTTTAAAGACCTATCTAATGACACCTCATACAATGATGTACTCGCGAATTTATTTTTTTACCCTCCGTTTACATGTATGGAAAGCCACCCCTAAAATATTTTTTTTCAAATAAAATGTAGCCTATAAGTTGCACCTAATCATGGTCTATCAACATGTAAAATTCAATCAAAATCTGTCCAGTGGTTATTGCGTGATTGACGAACATACAAACAGATAAACAGACAAACAGACAAACAGACAAACAGACAAACAGACAAACAGACAAACAGAAAAAAAAAATTTTAACCATGGTTTTGGTATCTATAGAACATACATATTGCATACCAATTACTCTTTTTGAAAAATATTCAATGTACAGAAATGGTTCGGTTACTCTTTTATTATATGTATAGATAACTATCATCTTACTTATTCTATCTCTTACTTACACTGATACTATAAATTTAATTTAATTTATTAGGTCATTGAAGCGACTCATAAATACGCTGACGGTTACCAAGCCCTGCTCGTGACAGATAATAAATCGTTATTGGTAAAGTGATGTTAATTTACTTTTTGTCACTGTATTTGGGATTGGTGGCTTTAGGTACGTTGTTTATGTCAGTTCAACAATGTTTCTTTGACAAATATATTTTTGAATAAGTACATATAGGGTGAATTTTTAAATTGGGTTTTCAGGGCTAAATCCTAAACTGTAGGGAATATCAATAAATGCTCAAAGAATTGTCAAGGCCGATTTTGATGAAAATAAAAACCACAATATTGGATTTTTGAAAAAAATATAGCCAGTAATCGAATCCAGTGGTAAGGTAAAAAATAACCATCCTGTATTATTACAAATTACAATAATTTTTTGCAAAGTTTTGATGTTCTCCATAAGGATTATCCCTGAAAGCCTAAAAATATCCTCCTGTATGTTTTGTCTTATATCCTAATTTAACAATAATTACTATATTAAATATAAAAAACAACAATTTTATATTTCCATACATAACTTGTGGAATAAGTCGCTTTATAAAAAGTAGTACAAAGTTCGCCAGGTCCGTTAGTATATGATAAATGTATACCAACGAAGGCCTTTCATAAAATCGTAACAGTGAACTTAGTAAGGGACAGTGACTTCTTTCAAGGTAGCTCCTTGTTATTCATTGGGGTGTTAATGACCTAAGGTTAATGTTAAGGTTTGTCAAACAAAATACTTTCTAACGTATGTTAGAAACTCACAAACAGTATATTTTTTAAACAGTTTTTTTCCCTGCGTAATTTTTTAAGGTATGTTATTCCGCAAGAACCTCTTATATAGAATGAGTTAACTTATAAAAATAATAGAGAATAAAGTAAAGTCGTTTTCAATTTATGGTGTGATCAAAAAACTATTTGGATGCATTTATATATGTATAGATTTTTATATTCTATCATCTATTAAAAACGTTAAAGTTTGGATGTTTGTGTGTGATGCAAAAACTGATTTTCATTTTGATGCAATTTCATATACAGATAGACCAGAGTTCCCCCAACTTTTGTGCCGTCCCCCTATTTACCTGATATTGGTTTCCTGTAAATTTCTGACTGTAATGAAGTTTAATGATAAAAACTTAAAGTAAAAACACATGTTATTTTTTTTCGTTGACGTATTAAATATAATTTTTTTTCTTGCAGGTTGTCATAGTCCCCTAGGGGTCTATATAGACCACTTTGGGAATCACTGAGATAGACCATACGTAGCTGGATGGTAGAGTTTATTGATCTACAGACTCCAAATTGACCGCGCAGAAGCTAGTTTCCATAAAATTAACGTCTACCCGCAATAATTAATGGGATTTTTATAACCGTATGCTGTTTGCCGTATGGTCGATAAAATTATTGGGATAGTAAAATAAAAGTTATTTCGTTTTTATGTTACTTTTATTTCACTCCTTTATTTTATTGGATACTGATACTGACTGCTTCGTTGGTCTAGTGGTTGCGTCTTCCACTTCAGATCGAGGGGTCTCGGGTTCGATACCAGGTCGGGGCCAAAAAAATGTTATTGAGTACAAAAATCTCAAACAAAGAGTAATCAATAGCAGCCCTAAGTGAGGTGAACATCCGTGCTTTGGAAAGCACGTAAAACCGTCGGTCCTGGGCCTGATCTCTCTCCGGTCATGTCGCTCTGCCGTCAAATTTTCACATTTATAATATTACAAAGTAGTTATATAGAAAATTATTTAGGAAAATGTATACATCTTCGTTGTAATATTACCAACAGCATGGATTCCATAAATGGCATAGTTTATTTTAGATCATAGACTATAGGTAAATGATTTGTAAAAGTTCACTCAGATATAATTAATTTTAATTAACCGCAACGCCCGGTGCCGTGGGTGGGGCTATTGTGGGACTCAAAGTATTTTCTATGAATAGGCGTAGGTGTTCTGATCATTATTATGAGTTTTGTGAAAATCTATTGTGATTTTTAAAGTTTTGTACGAAATATATGCTTTTGATAGCGCTTATTTATGAAGCAACAATTTTATTTGCCGAACAGAGTTGTGTAGCTAGAAGTATTTCTATGCACAGGCGTGCGAATTCACTGATATAATAGAATGGAATAGAAAAATCATTTATTGAGACACGCCATACATACAATTACAAACATAGTATAAACAGAAAGTAAATAAATGAGTCCTCCAACACCACGAATGTTGTGATCGTTATCTATTGTTATTTTTGATATTTTGTATAAATTAAATAAAAATAAAAATACTTGTATTACCATAAACTGTTTTACAATTAAAAATAGAAAATTGAAAATAATAATAATTATGGCAAAAAGCGATGACTCAGCATTCGTTTGCTATGTCATAAGACGGAACAATACTGTTTTTCAGTCACCCCTAGAAGTAGGAACTGAAAAATGAAGGAGAGAGAGAAATAGAAATAGTATAAATAGGAATACAGTATAAATGCTTTATTTCTATTTACGACTTTAACCGACTATGAACACACACTTCCTACACACTAACCAAAGTGTGTACGGTTTTGCTCATTTTTATTTAAACCAAACAAATAAATATCTATTATCTAAAGAAAAGTCATATTTTATTCCTGGACAAAAAAGCTATTTAATAATGAATTCATCACCGAACAAAGTTACATAGATCAGTGCTTCTGTTTACTATTCAAAGCGAATCGCATTCTCGAACAAAGTGAATAATCAAACAATGTTTAACTGACTGCTTTTCTGGGAATTGTTACTAAAGCGGGATAGGAGGGAAGAGAGAAAAAAAATAACTTATTGAATAAAATACTTTTTAAAGGATTTTAAACGCGGTTTTTATATTTTAACTTTTCAATCCCTTAGGAGTGTTTAACGATTCCGCGCGCTATTTGACTCAAAAACTGTACTTTTAAAAGGTGTATAATATAACAATATACCATACACCCTACACACATTCGAATGTCTAAAATATTAGGAAATATTTTCGTTTAAGCATTAAGTACATTTTTTATAGTATTATTTTTTATGAAGTAATTGTGAAGGTTTAATAATTTCGGTTTCAACGAAAATATTCAAGCTTAAAATGTCGTAAATAATTGACAAACCCAAGAAATAAAAAATAACAACATACTTTTGCAATCCTCAGGAAAACATTTGGTAGAAGAGATGTTTTGTTTCAGACTCTTTTCATACAGAAATTTAAATAGAAACTTTGTGAATTTTTGACGTCTTTTTTGTTTTTTAGGTTTTACAATATGCTAAAAGCAAGTCTCGTTCGACTTATGTCCAGTTCCTTTAGAAATAATCCAAGTCTAAAGCGTATCTATAATAAACATTACCTCAAAACTTGGCTACCGATTGTTTGATATTTAACCGTTGGTTATTCCATAATTGAACCTATTCGTATCTTTCATACTGCCGTTCCGTTTATAGGAACCGGCCCTTAGTAATAAGGTAGTTGACAATAACTGACCCCACAGGCTAGTATAGTATTATATTATCTGTGGTATAGTATTATATTATCTGTGCCACAGGTAAAGAAGTACATGTGTTTTTAAAGATATGCAATGTACCGGTATTTTATCTGACGAAATGATAAAATACATGTGAAATTGTAATTTTGTTTTATCAACTGGATGGAATTAAACGAATGTAATTATCTTTATTGAAATTAAACATGTTTCGTTCAATATTGAGTACGTATTTTAAAAGATCTTTTGCATGGATTGCATATTTTATTGTAAAAGTGCTGTTAAGACTTTTAATTAATTGGTATACGTTCCGTTTTACGTTTTCAAAACATAAATTATTAATTATTAACACGCAGTGTCAATGTAATAAATTCTCACATATAACTTTTTCATAAAAAAAACAGCTTTGACTTGTATATGGGTTACCTATTTTTAACTTTAAAAAATAAAAAAAAAATGTTGTCAAACCAAGCTGTTAAAATTAGTCATTTTGTCTTTGAATAAGAGAAATACACGCGAAGTTGTAATGTATTATGTTTCATACGGGCTGAAATTTAGGGCGCATTTAAATCAGTCGTCAAGACGGTCGCATGCGGTCTAACTACCAATGAAATTCACCGGTGGTTTAGACGGTCGATTAATTTATGCAGGGCTCCCTGCATTTGGGCTAATGACCAATGAAACTAGTCAGATGATTACCTCGTCGAAACAATGACCAGAGAAAATGGCTCCCCGCATACGGACTGCAAAGCATGCGTTGTATAGAATGCAGCCCTATCGACCAGTGAAAACCGATTGGCATGGCAAACATAACAGAAATCTCCCGCACAATGCACGCGGGCCCTATCGACTAAAGTAAATGTGCCATTAATTAATGTAATAATCTTTATTGAAATTCGAAACGTTTCGTTCAATATTGAGGTACGATTGTGAAGGAGGAGCTTTCTGTATTAATTTAATAATTTTGATCAATGCATTCAATTTATTTGGACGTTCGCCATTATGTAATAAATCCTGTTGATTTTGTTACATATTTGTAAAGATATTGTCTGTGATTATGTTGTAATGTATATTTTTTTGTGAAATGTTGTGTCTATGTCTATGTCTATACTAATATTGTTTAAATTTTTGATAGTGTTGTAACCGATAACGATTGTATTTCGATGGATAATACCTGAATTAAATTACCAACGTCCCGGTAAAACTACCAAATTACTGAAAATGTATACAGCTAACAAAATGAATATAAAGTTTTTAAAAATACCGGTGACCTACGAATCGAGACAACATTATTGAACAAGCCTTTTGTATATTGTACGTGGAAATTCCAGGTGAAGCTCTATAGATTTTCCGATACTGGAAAATTTAACGACTATTGAATTCAGTTACGATATGGTATTTGAATTAATTTTGAATGAGAATATGGAACACGTGAAAATATGAATTTCTATTTATATTTATACTAGCCGCGCCCCGCTGTTTCACCCGCGTAAGTTCTGATCCCGTGGCAACACCGGGATTCAAAGTAGCCTATTTGTTATACTGGATCCCTACCTATATGTATAGCAAGTTTCATCATGATCGGTTTAGTAGTTTTTGCCTGATGGAGTAACAAAGATACATCCATACATCCATCCTCACAAACTTTCAGATTTATAATATCAGAAGGATTATTTGTATCATTGTAGGATAGGGCTAGCCAATCTCCAGTTGATTTCGCTTCTACTAGTATTAGTTATCTACTATCACTACATAGTATAAAACAAAGTCGCTTTTTCTGTCATGTGTCATGTTGTATGTCCCTATGAACGCTCAAATCTTTAAAACTACGCAACGGATTTTGATGCGGTTTTTTTTAATAGATAGAGTAACTAATGAGGAAGGTTTTTATCAGCATTGCACCCGTGCGAAGCCGGGGCGGGTCGCTAGTTTCATAATATATCTCAATATAATGATATAATCAGGGATAATGTAATTTTAATAGTAAAAGAAGTATTCAAGTCAATCAGTTTCGATGATTTTTAAAACAAAATCTTTCCTCTTTATTGGTTTAGTTAAGAAAAATATCCTCAATATGATATGAAAACGAAATTTATTTTATAATGCCTTTATCTAAATATTAAACGAACGATTCAAAGTATGTCTACGTTGACGTGAGTTCTATTGAATTGTTGATACGTAATCCATTTTGCAAGAATAATGTTATCAGAAATGTTCTCGAATAGGGAATACGAAGGTTTATAACTCGATCATATGCCGAGCGTATCGATGTATTGTTTTGTTGTAAAACATGTATTTTATATGCTGAGTCTATTTATAGGTAAATGTATAAATTGGATTTGTTACTAGCTTTTGATAGAGTGGTTTCACCCGCGTTCCCGTAGGATTTTCGAGAAAAAAACTATCCTATGTCATTCCTGGTTTTCAAAGAATCTCTGTACAAAATTTCATCCAAATCAGTCAGGTAGCTTCGGAGGCTATTTAAAACAAATAAATCTTTCCTCTTTAAAGTATAGATAATGTCTTTATCTAAATCTAAAACGTAGAATTCAAATAATGTCTACGTTTACGTGAATTCTATTGAATTACGAAGGTCTTGTGTTTGTATTTATTCATTGTAAAACATGTATTTTATAAAAAGTGAGTAAATGATCAGGCTGATTTGGCATGTAGGTAGATGTTAAGGCGTAGGCATCCGCTTAGAAAGGATTTTGATCAAATCTTATGGGAACGGGGAAAACAAATATACGTGGGTGAAACCACGGGACATAAACCCCGTTTAAAATCCTTTTTAATGTATTTTCATTCAATATGGAAAGTACTCGCGTTAATACGAACACAAGTAAATACAATAATAATGTGAATTTTCACCAAAAACCTCTCACTAACTATAAAATTTAACTGACTTCTGTTTTATCGATCTATAAAGCTCTACTTCACATACTTTATTTATTTTATACGTCGTTATGGAAACCCTAAAAATAAACTAGCGAACAGGGAACATCAGGAAAAACCATCATGACAAAGAAAAGACTGCTATCTTTCTATCTCTCTCTAAAGCTAAGCGTTCACAGGTTGGCTTATAAGCATCGGATTTAATATTGAAAGAAGAAAGAAAGAAAAAAAGAAAATACTTTTATTTTTAAATGTATTGGTATTGATAATGCGATCCATATGATACTTGTGGGACATTCTATACAAAGAATGTCATAATAATAATAGCCTTTATTTCAGATTCTGCAAATGATGATAGGTTATGTTATTTTTACATCGACAACTATACTATCTATGTGCCATTGGCAAAGGCCTTTTCTTCAACAGAAAGGGAGACGAATATGATGGAAAGACAGGTCTCCGCGCACCCGCTCACCGTACGAAACACAGTGTAATACTGGTTCACGCCGATCCTTTGCTGGGGGGTGGTACTAACTCTCGTGCGAGCAGTCCTCGGCTTCCACTCTTTTATTGCTGAAGATGTAATGCAGCAGAAATACACTCAGTCGCCTCTTACGACACCCGCAGCACGAAATGGGGTGGCAAAACATGTATTTTAACCTGTCGCCACACGGGTAGCATTCTTCTCTACATCTAGCTTTCCGGCCCCAATAAATTCTTTCTAACGCGTAGTTAGGAAACAAGGAGAAACCTATACTATTACAATTCGTCAAATACGATACTTACGATGCCAACCTGTGGACACTTGGCTTAAACACCCATAATCTTGTGAGTTTGAACATTATATACTTGCAAGTTAGAAAACATGTAACGACCAGGAAACGCGTAGCAGAAATGGGGTGGAAATAATGTAATCATGTAGGGGAGTTAAGTAGAAGGAAAAAAATAAGTGAAAATCTAACATAAAATGGTACCATGGATCCACATTGCATTTTTTCTGCTGTAGGATATCAAAGTGGTCTCAATTTTATATTAGACTAGCCCATGTATTGATTTGTATTGATTGACAGGTCGTGTCGGTCTGCCGTCTCATCGGGTTATGAGAGTAACGGTATAAAGAGTGCACCTGTGTTCGCGCGTACACTTATGCACTACATCGCGCAGCTGGCTAATCTTTCTCGAGATTGGCCACCATACCTGGAATCAGTCAAGGGAGCCATTTTTCTTTGCTCTTACATCTGTGAAAAAGGTTTAATTTCTTATTCATCACGCGTTTGTGTATCAATAGTTTTTTTTTATGCTACAGCAGGCAAGCGGAGCATGCGGTTCACCTGATACTAAGTGACTGACCGCAGCACACGAACATCTACAACAAAGTGTACCGAATCTTAATAAATAAATATTTTCGCGTTATAAAAGAAAACAGATTGGAAGTGAAACTTTTTAAATATATCCTTTGTGAAGTAAAAAGTGGGTGGATAGTAAAAGATGTTCATAATAAACAAAACAAAAGAATATAATTCACAATATAGAAGCTATTGAATGCGTGCCGAGTCCAAAAGAACATTTCAAGGGTACTCGAAGCCGTCGAGAGTTCTGGAATGCTCAAGTATCGAGTTCTATCGCTTGCAATTCTTTGAAAACAATCCCTGTTTCAAACTCAAAATTATAACTATCTACTTATAGTATGAAGAAAATTATTTCCGTAGTGACTTTAAGATTCAAGGTATTTCAAAATTACATCAATAACGGATCAGCAGTTTGACCACCAAAACCTTACAGATAGGCAAATTAGTGGTACAATATAAATAGGTATTGTATAATTAAATAGATTCAAAAAATAGAACCGACTTCCTCACTCTAAAAAGTAGAAAATAACTTTTATTTTATTTTTGTTGAAATCTATCTGTGCCTTTATCTATTTTCAGTTTAACAAGATTTTGCACAGATTTTGTATAGAGTTCAACAAAAAGTTATATGTTTTTTACTTTTTAATGAGGAAGTCGGACCTATTTTTTGGCAAAAAGTTATTATTTGGATCTCCTCCTGTTAAAATATTTCCACAAATTTTAATCATACTTTCAAGTTTTAACCGAATATTATTGTAGCGAACTTATATCAAGTTAATAGCAAATATACACAATATTTGCTATTAACTTGATATCAGTTTGTCCAAACAAACGCCATTGTGATTAGCATTTTGTTCTACGAGCTGCTGATAATATAATACAATGTATATCAAAGTAATTGAAATATTGAACTAATAAAAAAGCCAAGTGCGAATCCGACTCGCGCACAACGGGTTCCGTATAAAGGAACATTTTTATATTTAGTTGTTTTTGTTATAGCGGCAACGTAAATACACAATTTATGAAATTTCTGTTTTGTAGCTATAACGCCTCTTACGACTCCCTCGGGTAGAAATGGGATGGCGACACATGTATTCTAACCCGTCGCCACACGGCACACACCACATTATATCCAAAAGATCCCATATTTTTGCTTATAGAGCGTACATTTCTATATGCAAAAACCTCTTTAAAATTAAAGAAAAAAAAACATTAGTAGGATGCTAATCAAATAAGTTCTTATAAAAGAACTAGGTACGATGCACATAAAAAGCGTAAAATAAAGTCAAGTTTAAAATTCATATTACCATGTTTTAATGAAGTCAATTATTACGTATTATAAAATTTGCGAAATTACCCTAAACCTCTATAACTCACTTAAGTTAGTTTTTCAAGTACATAATAAATTATATTAGAGAGATGCAATCATTCAACCTAGAGTTTTCATGTAAGACTATAAGTAAAATAAGTAAGTGTGTGTTATGTAAGTTTGGAATAAACTTTTCTTTCTTTCTTTCTTTCTTTCTAAAAACAAATCAGTCATTCGAACTCGAAAATCAGAAACAAAATGAAAGCCTACTCATACCTATGCGTGGAAAAACTGCAATCAATTTCACAGTTGAATTTCCGATTTGAAGTCATGTCAGGGAATCAGGTCAACAAGGATTGTACGGTTGTATGAATGCCTCGACTTTCCAGGC
>LQNK01000552.1:0-14141 GCA_001586405.1 Phoebis sennae | reverse complement strand
ACGAATTCAATGAAAATATTAAATATATTCTGAAAGTTATCTCAAATAAAAAACAAATCAGTGTAAAGAAATTATAATTGTACTTTTTTGAGTATATTTATAAGAATTATTTTAATAATTCTTATATATATACTTTTTTGAGTATATTTATAAGAATTATTTTAATAATTCTTATAAATATACTCAAAAATTATGATGTATATTAAATAAAAAAATATATTGTATAATGTAAAATATCTTCTAAAACATGTAGCTATTTCTAGTTCTAATGTAATGAAATTTAAAAAGATTCACTTAATGAACTTATATTTAACTTTGCAACTCATTAAAAAGAGGTGTTTTTATTACACCAAACTGTATTTATTAAAGCGAAAATTAATAAAAGTTTGCCCACACAATAACGCTTCGAATCAAAACCTTATAAATAAAGAAAATTCAATTTCAGCATTATAATGGAAAGTTAAGGCTGATAAAATTTATGTAAGAAAGTTACCTTTTAGCTGTCGTGATTAAATAATTTAGAACTTCGCTTAACTTTTTTACAGGTAACTGGGAGAGAATTAAGGTTAAATTAGTCGTAGGAATAAGCACAAAATAGATAGATTCAAAAGTAAAACGCACCGTTCAAACATATAAAATCGAACGAAGACGAATTTACTTGTGTGGCGACGGATTAGAATATGTGTCGCCACCTCATTTCTAGCTGTGGGGGTCGTAGGCGACTGAGGGTAATACTGCTGCATAAGTGGCAGCCGAGCATAGCACTATTGGGCCTAGCTCGCCCCGGTGAAATTACCAGCAGAATATTATCTATAATAAGTTAAAATATTGCTAGAAAATTCTAAAGTGGTTTGGTGTTGTATAAATTCTTTGAACTACTACATTATCGGCTAGTTAATTTATATTTAACTTATTATTAATATTACAGGTATTTATTGTAAAGTGAGAAATTAATTAAAGCAAGCCATGAATAATTGACGTACTTTGAATTAGTTGTGGTTTCGGCATTAACTACTGGAGCAAATTATACCTAAGATCGTATTTCAGAAGTTAGTGAGCGACAAACAAAGTTATATTTGGTGTAATCGTTAATTAAATAAATTGAGCTTATTTATTAATATAGGCTCTAATAATAACTTATTGTTCGTTATGAAAATAATCTGGTATAGTGAAAATACCTAACAATGTCTATTCGAATTCGGCGCTAAATGTCCTAAAACAACAAGAGCCAAATAGAGTCGATGACAATTTAATAATTTACACAATTTTTTGTTACAGGTAAACAGGAAATGAGTCTTCAACCGAGGCGCTAAAGGTGAACATTAAAGATGTCAATTAATAGCCCGAGCGGGTACCCGCCGCTCTCTCCAAAACCACTCACGCCCAAGAGCCCCCGGCATTTCATCTTCCCACAAAAGAGCCCCTCGATAACTTCCAGCACTTCTTCCTCCGGGTACTACACGCCCCAGTCCGGCTGCAGCTATGACAAGCACGCACCGCCCAAAAGCCCTCTCGCCCACGGCCACAGAAGCCCAATGAGTCCCCGACATTTCAACTTCAACCAACAAAAATCACCTTCCGAACGATCAAGCCCCTGCAATTTCGACCGCGCCCATGGCCTTCATTACACGACCTCTCTGAAACATCATCGCCGAGAAAAGTCCAGGTCTCCCAAACCTCCACCTGTGCACATCCACACAAACCCTGGATATGTCTCCCCGAACCGAACGAGAAAAATGTACAGTTCCACTTCCACAGTGAGCTCGCCACGGCTCGTGACGTCTCCAAGCATCATATCGAGCCACACGGATGATTCCACTGACGCGATGCCAGGCACGCCTTCAGCTATTGTCCATGACGCGGATGATGAAGCGACAACAACTTCGTCGAGGGTTTGCAGGAAGTCAACGTCGGATTTGACTGATTTAACTGACGATACCCCCCAAACTCGATCAACGAGTATCAGTAGACCATGTTCTCCCATGAGGAGAGGATCCATGAAAGGGGGGTTGGCGTATTTAGCTAGTAGACGGGGATCCAGGGAGTCAACTGTCTCAAACTGTGACTCTGTCGAAGATATTGGACCTCTGAATTTTCAAAATACTATGCGCGGGAGACAGCGACGGACATCAAACTTTTTGGAGCTACCAGGTAATTATCACACTTTTTGGCTATTAAATTAATATGAATCTATATAAATAAAAACAAAGACGAGTTTGTTACAACACTTATAACTTGAGATCTGCTGAACCAATTCGGCGGAAAATTCGTTGGGAGATAGCTTAGAACTTGGACAATGACACAGGATAATTTTAATCCTGGAAATCCCACGGGAACGGGTTACATACGCGAGTAAAACCGCGGAGCACAGCTAGTTTAAAATATAATACGATTACACTTTAAGTACACTTATCGTTTTTAATATTGCCGACATTACAACAACTAATTAATATGAAATTCTTGAAATCTTCAATTACGTAACATGAACACATAAACCCTTGTTTAAAGCCTGTCAAGAACCATAATTATTGTTGAAATTTTTCATTATGTCGAATTTAATTACGAAAATTTCAATGAACGAGGTGTAAACATTATTTCGTAATAATCGTTACTGTCGACATGTTCCGACATTTTACGACGAAGTTTCTGTAAAGGTATAGAATAATTAATATTTGTACCAAGATTTAAGCTGGAAAATTAATATGGCTGGGTTGTAATATCGTATGGCAAATTTTACGTGCTTATGAAATTTTTATGTAGGTACTTTGTAGTGTAATAACGTTAATTTTGAAGGTATTCTGACAGAATGGCAAAGGGTAAGGGCTTTCTATTCATGTTTTATACTACCTGCTGCTAGTGACGTCATTCGCATTTAATTAAGGATTTTCTCTATGAGTACGTTGGCCTTTATAACTGGGTATATGAAGTAAATGCTTAATATTACACTATTCAATTTTAAGGACCCTATCGGCAGCTCTCCTAATGCAGTACACCGAAAAAAAATTCATGCTATTGTTTCATTAGGTATGTGAGATTCAACCCACGATTCAACCTCACTTACTACTGTTATCTCCTTTTTCCTTACAATGTTGTGTACATCTATAATAGGGTCTGACATAAGAATATTGTTTCTTTTGTATTGTTTAAGCAAGCATATGCGATTTGTTGATATACCCTAAAAAAATGGATAAATAAATATCTCGAAACTTAATCATTTTAATAATTGACTCACGTTTAACAAGATTCCGACTATACTTCACAATATTCTAATAACTTCTAGTTCAATATGCTTATAGAATAATACCATATAAAACCACTAACGTAATTTATATCGAACACTATCGCCAAGGCACATCTTCAAGTAACGCACACGCGGAAATCAACCCGTTATGAGCTTTAAGAGAATATAGAGAACTACCCTCCCTATAACTATATTTACATCATGTTGCCATGTATAATATATAATACAAATATCAATATAATTAATTTTAATGTCATTGGCGCACATATAGAATATTAGCCCGACAGAAAAATGTTTATTGACTATTATTTCGAGGTATATAAAACATCGCAATACTTCATTAAACCGTATTAAAGCACATCAATAGCCTCGTATTATTTTATTAATATGCATAAATTGGATTATCAAGCACATATAAAACCAAGGTAAAGAGCTTGTATAACCCTGTAATGTAAATAAAGATGCCAAGATTTAAATGTTATATCTATTTTCTATATATTTCTTTATGAAAGAAAATTTATTATATTAATAGTATTTCTTTAATGGCTGAATAATGAACGTGAATTGAGAGATTTCGAAGAAGCAGCATTTTCTTTGTATTCCCTTATTGTATTAATTCATTTGCAAATTTCTTTATATAAATTATTTTTTACCGTCGTGAATACAATACAATAAAATTGTTAAATATTATTTTATATCGTAAACAAGTTACATGACAGTATATAATGAGTTAAGTAATCCATATAAAAGGAAACTATATTTACACCTGCTAAGCCCCGCGGTTTCACCCGCGTATATCTGTTTTTCCTCGTTCCAGTGGGATTTGATCTAAATTCTTTCTTAGTGGATGCCTACGTCATAACATCTACCTGCCTGCCAAACAGCCCGATCCGTGGAATGCAATTCCAATCGGAAAGTATCGAAAATCGGAACAAGATTCATACAAACACAGATTAGAGAATAAAAGGCAGATGGAGTGTTCCGAAGACTCGAGTGACGCTAACTACACGTGCATCTGTGTCAGTAAAATTTGATGAATGATGAGAGAAGCCCTCGTGATGTGTTGTGTCAAACTAGACGAACATTTTTGTATTTGCTTTTGAAGTTTGTATTTGCTTTTCAGCTGTACTCCATCTGCCTTTTATTCTTTAATCTGTGCATACAAATATCGACGGAAACGTATTCGATCCGACACGAATAGGATTTGTGAATCAGTACCCATACGTAATCAAGTATATACTTTTTCTATGTAATAAATAAATAACTACATGCCCCGTTTGTCTGCTATTACATAAAAAATGTAGGACATTATAGTTCGATACACTCGATCCACATTACGGCGGAAGCCGGATAGTTTCGCGGCCTATCTCTCATCTACACATAGAACGCTGTAAGAGGATTAAATACAAAGGAAAAAAGACTTGCTTTTTTACTCTTTTGCTTGCATAATAGTGAAGCGCTGTAAATTTTATGTTTTTAATTAGTGTTAGTATTAATTTAGCAGTGTTTAGTATGCCCACGGATTCACTCGCGTTAAATTCGTTATATATTTAAAAAAGGCATCCTATCACTTAATACAAAAAAACCGGCTAAAAGACAAATTGTAAACGAAATTTCATCAAAATCCATATAGTAGTTGTAGCGTGATTGACACATAAAACTTCCAAACATTTACATTAATTATTATTTAATTCAATTTTATTAATTAATGGCAATGTTTAAATTATTATTAACTAGCGACCCGCCCCGGCTTCGCACGGGTGCAATGCTGATATACTATCGCGGAGTTTTCTGTAGACCTTTTCATTGTGTACAATACTTAGTACATTATTTTGATAAATCTCGTAGGATTCAGCCTGCGTTTGCAATGTAAGCGGAAAAAATGTAATTATTTGCGACATCACATTAGAAACCTTAAAAATAACAGTATTTGTCCACTATTTAATGGATGATATTATACATAAAAACCTTCCTCATGAGTTACTCTATCTATTAAAAAAAACCGCATCAAAATCCGTTGCGTAGTTTTAAAGATTTGAGCGTTCATAGGGACATACAACATGACACATGACAGAAAAAGCGACTTTGTTTTATACTATGTAGTGATGAGTAGGATTAAAAATACATAGATTAAAATAATCATTACCATTTTTCTATAAAATGTACCTACGTAGCACTGATATTATAGTTTTGTAGGTAAAATTGTTGATATTGATGTTAATGTTAAGAATTTATTCGAACAAAGAATGAATCTAATCTTAACAATGCTACAAGTAATAGACAATTTTCAATTTCTGTAGCTTGGATATGTACTGTAATATCTACACAATAAAGAATATTCATTCCATTTCATTTCATTACAATGCGTCCTATTAAATACTTCAGCAAAATCGTATTACTAACATTAACGTTTTTTCAGTCGTCGAACATTCCAGACCGCGCGTCTGTTCGCTCCCGGAGAAGCCGTACAACCCACGCCTCTCTGACGACCTCTATAGACTCAGGACCTTCTCCATCACCACCAAGGGGGGTGTGGTGAACTGCGGGGACTCTATTTGCAATCGAAGGAGTCGTTCCAACACCTCTGTCAATTCTACTAATAGCAGGTAATAGCATTTGGATTATAGTTAGCCTTAAATCTTTGAGTAAACTTTGCGAGGAAACTGCTCAATATGAAACGATATATGCCCTCCCCTCACAGCGCGCAAGTGGAGCATGATGTTTACCTGATGTTAAGTGACGGGCCGTCCAAGTCTGCACTTTGTTATTTTGAAAATAAGTATAGGTGGCGCCTTTGAAAAGTTATTTTCTTCTTTTTAGTGTAAGGAAGTCGGTTGTATTTTTGGCAAAACAGCTATTATTAAATAAAGGATTTCCATTCAGTCGTAAATGAGGTGCAGAACTCATGACTGATATTGAGTGGCTCCTATTTCAGAATAGCACATATTCTGAAATAGGAGCCACTCAATATCAGTCTTAAAGTGACTTAAATATACGTATATGTACATGTACAATTACAAATCCAGATTAATTTTAAATGTAGTCCCATGTTATTACATTAGGTTAACAAAACGGCATTGTTGTTAATTCAATGCGTTGAAATATTATAAGATTAATAATAGCGTACGAAAATTACTCCATTAAAGACACAATTTGGTATAATATCAAGACACAATGCTCAAAATGGCCGAAAACCCGTACAAATCAGATAATAGTGAGTGATTGCGGTGTCGCGTGACTTGCCCTACATCCACTGAGTGTGAACGAATGCGTGTGCTGAAAGATAACACCCAATTACCAAACATTTGAGTCAGGTGGAAGTTAAGGTCTCAAATATAATTTACAGGTCATATTGAGTAAAGGAAGAGTGCACATGTGTTTGGGCACATACGTGTGCACTATATTATTTCTAGCAACTCTCAGCTCGCAGTCTCTGTTCAGATTGGCCACCATGACCGATATCGGTTGGTGAGGCTATTGTATTTCAAATAAAATTACATATATGAGGTATTTGAGAGATAATATATATAATTTGTTTTTCTTTTAAACAAATTTTTGTTGTATTATTTATGTTAAAATAATCTTGTACGTTACAAAAATGTTGTGATTAAACTTTTAAGTTTTAATATTTCCACTTCTATTAAAAACCAAAACGTACTTAAAAAACTAAATCGAAATAATTATTGTTAAAACCGGTTACCACTCACGTGGGTTATCTATGTTACCACCTCATTATGTATTAAATACTTTTTGGTAAATTTGTAAAACTGGCTGACAAGAATTATTAAAACAAAAATGTGTTTTGCGAATCATCGATGTTCGAAATTTAAATAGATCGCGGGAACCTAATATTATATAACTAGCTTTCCGCCCGCGGCTTCGCACGCGTGGGCTACTAATTTCTGTATTTTGTAGAGGCGCACAACAAAATTCTAAAATAATTACGGTCGCATGACCGCTGATATTACGCATGTCTATAGTTTTTTTTATAACTTTCTATAGAAATAGGTTTGACCAAAATCTGACAGTACGCGCGCCTCTTCAAAATAAAAAAAAAATTTAGACCACGCGAACGAAGCCGCGGGCGGAGAGTTAGTTATTTTTTGAAGGTATTTAAGAATTCATTAAGCGTTTTTATCGCCTTAACCTATAGATATTGGGGACATACCTTCTATACTCTTAACGTATATGTTAAAGTATAAAAAGGCATGTCCGCAACTCAACCAAAATTTTATTTTGTCATACCATGACACATTTACAACTTTAGAAGCGTATATCTCAAAAATTATTTATTTTAGCAAAAAACGCATTTAGAAACCTCTATTTTATTTTCAAATACCTATCCAATGATATCTCATTTAATGATGTATTAGCGAATTTATTTTTTTACCCTCCAATTACATGTATGGAGAGTCACCCTTAAAAATATTTTTTTCAAATAAAATGTAGCCTATAAGTTGAACCTAATATTGGTCTATCAGCATGTGAAATTTTATCAAAATCTACCCAGTAGTTATTACGTGATTGACGAACATACAAACAGATAAACAGACAAACAGACAAACAGACAAACAGACAAACAGATAAACAGACAAACAGACAAACAGAAAAAAAAAATTCTAACCATCACATACCAATCACTCTTTTTGAAAAATATTCAATGTACAGAAATGGTTCGGTTACTCCTTTATTATATGTATAGATGTAAAAATTAATCCTAACATAAAATATCTTGAATATTGTGTGGGAAATAAGGTTTATTGTGTGGAGACTGGAAAGTAAATTGGGAAATTATTAAGGACTTTCATGTTGTCGCGACAGTTAAATATAACGTAAGTAAAAATAAATAGAAGCTTTTGTTGATTATACTTTTTTATTATATTCAGATGTTATATTTTTATATGAATCAATATTTTTTATTTCTAAATAAGCTTTGATTTATTTGCGAAAATGTTTTGAATTAAAAGTATTTTTATTACTCTTTCATCTTGTTTAGGTGCATGAAATTAATTTTAATGAATATTCATACCTTTGATTTGCTTAATTATAAATGGCACGTAACTGGTAAACAAATATTGACGAAGTTGAATGACTTTCACGTAAACAATATTTTGAACATAATAATAATGATTATTAGATAAAATTAATTTGTGTGTGTCAATAGAAGTAATCCTTCATTTATTCGCATATTGATAAATATTTAATATCTTTGTAAAATATAAGTTATTGTTTAATAAAATTATTTTTAAATAGGCGAGTTTGTACAAACATACCCGAGTATGGTTTCAAATTTTAATGAGGTCTCGCTCGGAGCAAGCCAAAAGTAATAAAAATTTAATACCCAAAGATGTTTTCCCATCACAATTCATCGCGATTCACTCCGACTTCGACCGTCATATAACTTACGTATCCAACTTTTACGATACAAGAACTATAACGAGCTGAAATTCAGCATCTTACGTTTTACTACATACTTCTCGATCTAATAAAAACCATAGGTTACAGCTTTATTTTTTGTTTTTTTTTTTTTATTTTATATATTTCATTTGCACTTGAATAGTCTAGCCACAGGAACCTTACTATAATAACCGAAAAGTCAACTGCATAGTTGGTCGAGGGGTCTTGGGTTCGATTCCGGCGTGGGGCTAAACATAAATTTTATTGAGATTTTTCTAACAAAAAAGTCTTAGTAGCAGCCTTGAGTTTGGAAGTTGGTGGTGCTGCAGCACCCCCGTGCTTAGGAGAGCACGTGTCTTGTCGCTCCTGCGCCTAATCTCTCTTACCGGTCGCACCAATCTGCCGTAAGATAAAAAGTATCTGTGTTTGAAAGAAGAAAGAAAGATTATTCCATACACGAGTAGGTACATATAGTGAAATTTACGTACTTGCGCATGATAATATCTCCTGCGTACCTGGCCAATCTCTGTTGAGATTGGTCACCATAACCGATAGCGGTCGGGGAGGCTATTAGTTGAAAAGAATTTTTAGAATCACGTATGCATTTACAGTACTTTCGAAGATAATTATATTAATATTTGTATAAGTATATGTATATGTAATCTATTCACTGTACATTTAGTGCTGTTATTCTCCCTTTAAAAATAAAATGCAATTAAATAAAAATAAAATAAAATAAATATTATGTTCAGTAGCGTGGTGCAGCAATAAAAGTCTTCTCCTTTAATACTTATTAAATATTCACAATGTTTGAACACACAAAAGTTGGAACTACTGCCTTATATTTGCGGCGAGGAATGATGTGGAGACGCGAACATGTACAAACAGCTTGCTCAGCGTATTTGTATATGTGTCCCTATAAAATACAAACACAAAATATTAACCAGTCGTATTTGTCCGCAGAGCGTCCGATAGGTCTCCGTTCGACGGCTCATGCTGTTCCGGATACCGGCCCGTCGACTCCGGCAGTCTCACTACGCCGGATGATGATGAATTGGATCCGGTGAGTTATTATTTGTCCTTTATTGTACAGACTTACAGAAACAAAAAATGCTATACAAAACATTATAAAAAGATGCACAAATGGCATCCTTATGGCTGTAAGTTATTATTGATTGAGTTATTTATTTAAATAGGTACTTTTTATTTCCCAAATGTAACGTTTTACAGAACTACACCCAAGGTCGGTAACGTTTTTTATGTAAAGAGTGAAATAGTAAATTCATGGCGGGCGCTAACTATTATGTGACCTAAGAATTATATAAAAATAATAATCATGTTAGGATAAATTAATTTTTAGTACTATTATTTATGCTAGTGAGTTACAGGCAGCATAGCATAGACATAATTTACGTTTTGAATTTCTTGTCTAAATTAACAATAGTATAAGATAACAAAAGTAGATATATAATATACTAAAATTTATTGAACGGTGCAGTGGCGCCAGACTACATTGTTTTTTACGAATGGAAATAAAATAACACAAAAAGGTGTTTGTTGGTATGATTGGCATACACATGTGGTTTACACTCTTACGTATAAATAGTCCTTTGTTGAAGATTAGCCTCTTCTGTAGATGGTAACTCTGAACTTTAACAAGGTCCATAAAGTTCACTATTCAGGTTCACTATTGAAAGTGTTATTTTTCTTACAAAAAACGACGTATACCTTTGTTCTCAGATACCAAAACATCGGGTAGTATTATTGGGTGACGCCGGGGTCGGTAAGACCGCCCTTGTGTCTCAATTCATGACGTCAGAGTACATGAATACTTACGACGCGAGCTTGGGTAAGAATTACTTTACAATTTTCATTAATTCAATTGTTTTACGAGGTATTATCAAGTATATATGGGGGAAATTAAGATATGCATGTCGCATGTTTTGTTTTGCTTTGTATCAGATTTTGCTGATCTCTGTAGAGATTGGCCGCCGTGGCCGAAATTCGGCTAGGAGGAACGTTTTTTTTTTTTTTTTGCTTTGTATATTTATGTAATTATGTAAGTGTTCGTTATGTATTATATATAATTGAATAGTTAATAAAGTTATTCAGTAGTAAAATATTAAGTCAATAGTTTAAACATGTAGAAAAAATTATAATGTATGTATTTTTATTGCAGTATTGTATATTATCTTGCTATTGAGAATATAAAATTCATATTCCAATAAATACAATTTAAAAATGATTAATACCTTAAATGAATTTGAATATTACGTAGACGTTTTAGATGTAAGCTATTACTAGAAGTGAAACTTTTAATGAAATAATAGCTTGGCATTAACATTCTTGATGACATTATGGGCCATCTCAGATGTCAAAATGTTAAATGCCACAAGTCGGATGCAAGCGTAAATTAGTTATAGTTTCGGAGTGCTTTATAAATTTATTGAAGTTCCACGCCCTTTTAAATAGTTTTATTTTAAACATCGAACAACGGAAAATTATATTATGGGCTAACTTAATGTAATTTCTTCGAATTACTCGAACAATAAAGTATGTAATTATTGTTTCCAAGTTTGTACGATTATCAGCCTATAGTGTGTTCGACCGGAAAGCTATTAGGAAACTTTTCCAAATGAGGCCATTCACATATAATAGTGTTATTATTCTTAAGGACAATCTACACATTTCTTACTCCACTATATACCTTCATTATTAAAATTGGCTAAGAAAATCTAGATAGATATAATATAATATATTTGTGGGTAATAAAAGTTGTCACGTCGTAGTAGATTTACTATGACGTATTATATTATAGACAAACGACGAGTCTTTTTGGTGGAAATTTCTCTCTACCTAGAGACTCTAGTAGGTATTATTAGGAAAAGGAAAAGATATTTCCGCTACTTAGCCATATTTATATATTTGTTGAGGTAGACAAAATATATTTTTTGTTCTTTAAATAAAGAAAACAGACCTAGTGCGAGTCGGACTCGCGCACGAAGCCTCTCGTCTCCTCACCTTGCCATCATCTTTAAAAGTATCACGTTTGTTGTATGGGGACCTCCCTCAGTATTTTTTATCTTGAGCATTTGTGTTGTAGCAGGCTACAGAAGTATGTATTTCATGTAATTTGTGTACATTTAAGCATTCCAGATCTCATGGTTTTTGAGATACAGCTTGGTGACAGACAGACAGCGCGCGGAGGATTAGTAATTGGGTTCCGTCTTTAACTTTTAGTTATTAAACCCTAAATAGAACCTTCCTACTACTACCTAATCAATATATCGCTAAATAAAGATGTTAGAAACTATTTAATCGTATTGATTAAAACTCCTATTTTATTTTCTTAGTTCGTACGATACGATCGTTGTGTGTTCGACCGGAAAGCTATTAGGAACTTGTCCGAATGACCGACACTCGTACAGGGGTTGAATTTATCTTACTAGTTAATAAAAAAAAGGAGAAACATACGAATGTGTTTTTAATGTTACAACAGCAAGCGGAGCATGCGGTTCATCTGATGTTAAGTGACAGCAATCAATAACATCTATAACTTCACAGTGTAGTACGTGCCTTGCCTTGAAGGAATAGAAGGGGATAAGAAGAGGATTAAAGATGGAGAGATGAACTTGTATATTTTGCTATGGTAAAATAAATCGTTATTATTTTTAGTTAATGGAACGTTCTTAGTTTAGTAAATGAATTACACACCATTGTGACAGGTCAACATATCAAACAAATACAAAACAACCATACAAGCTGAATAATGTTAACGACTAGAGTCCAAAATTAATTATTTAGAAAGTAATTTAATTTAGTTATTAAAAATGTGGATATAACATTTCTACAAAATTTAGACATTGATATATCACTGAATAAGACACTTCTTATAAGAATGAAAAGTCATACAAGACTAACCTGAAAGTGAAAGAAGACAATTTCCAGCAAATTGCTAGTGAACATGAAACTAAATATCTTGTTAGTCGGGATCTTGGTTTAAGTATTAACTGTCAAGCTCAGTACATTTTGTGTTGTATGCAAGTGCTACGATACATTTTGTTCACAACACAGCAGAGGCTACAAATTTTAAATAGTTCATACGTCTCACTCACTCATCCTGATGAAGGACCTCCGAAACTGTCGGCCTATATCGAATAAAAAAGTAGTGAGTATAAACCGTGTGAACTATTTAAAATTATACGATGGCTCACTTATCGTTAAATAATTAGACGCTACAAATGTAAAATACAATATAAAATTTTAAAGTGTGTGATGATGTTGAGATTGAGCCAGTACGTGATTTTTTTATAAACATATTTGAACTGATCATGAAATGAAGTATTTACGTTCGGGAATAATGTTGACAAAGTAGTTTAATATCTTTAAAAGTCGAATAATTGTAACGTAAAAAACATATTTTTACTAACATTACTTTTATAGCGTTACCTCCTTGCTAAAATACATTTAAAAATATATAGAATAATCGTCAAGTACACTAAAACCATCTTCATCCTAGACTTCACAGTCGTGGGTGGGCCTTAACCTGGTCGGGTAACATCTCCATTTCGAGCTGTTTTGCGACCCTCTGCTTATGGGTTTTTAAAAAAAAACTACTACACTTTACACACACAACACTTTATTAGGATTCCCTTAGGATAGGGGCGGCTAATCGCGACGGAGTCCAAGTACCAACTAACTTCATAAAATAGAAAATAAAATGATTGAAATAATAAATGCAAATAAGCAGAAAACTGTGGGAAGGTGTAGTAAACAAGCAAACGCTGCGTCGGCGCATGTTGCCTGTTACCATGGAGTGTAACATCTCCCCCCTTGAGATTGAGCTTAATCGAATTTAAGATGAAGCGAAATGAGTAAAGAAGTGACTGGAATCTTAAGCTCTGAAATTAAATTAAAGAAATAGAAAAATAAAGTGAAATAGTAAAATTACTTTAATTAAAATAAGAAATAGTAGATCTTGAACTCCGTTGTGCGTTTACATTAAGAGTTTATACTCTAAAATAGGACTTAGTATAAAATAACAATTATTTATTTCAAATTAATGCTAGAATTTGAATTCATAAGATTTAGCAAATAAAATTATTTTAATTCAATATATTCTTTATATAAGAAATAGTAAAACGTTGAGAAATAGTAATATATTCTAGAATTACAAGATTTGGTAAATAAAGTTATTATAATTCAATAACATTTTACGAAATAGTAAGACAATTAACAATTTAAGAAATAGTAAAACATTAGGAAATAGTAAGGTTATCATAATTCAATAACATTTTCAATTTAAGAATTAGTAAAACATTAAGAAATAGTAATTATTATAATATTCAAAACTTAAATGATCTTTAATAATTGAAACAGTGATAATTAAAATTAGTATAAAGATAAACATTACATTTGTTTAAATTAAGACAATACTTAGATTTAGATAATACAATTATTTATTGTATTCATTAAGAAAGGCAGTTAAACATAAGATTTTAAA
>LQNK01000551.1:587828-600960 GCA_001586405.1 Phoebis sennae | reverse complement strand
CTAAAAATCATTGTTTTGAGTTTAGAATCACAAATGAAACACGAAACACAATTTTTTTCTTGAAAATATTAAATGTACAGACACGGCTAGTCTACGATTTTATTATATGTATAGATGAATGATTGAATTAAATGTGTGCCCTTCATACACATCTCAAATACCCCCAACAAAACATTAAACAATTTACTTAATAAAAATCCCTCCAAAACTGAACTGGACAAAAAAGTACATTTGTTAAAAGCCGACATATCGTAACATCAAACAGGCGTAACCGTGTAATTACAGTATAATATTTTGCAACAAAAATTTCTTCAAGCACTTTATATCTTCCGGCGTAGATTGTAAATTACTCATGACTAGGGGTATGCACGTGGAGAAAAATTTAAAAACAATTTAAAATTGCCCATTTTGTGGCCTAAAAATAAGCAAAAATCATTGGTTATATTATATACTTTTGAGTTTATTAAACCGTCGGGTCATACACCATGGCTACGGGTTTTATCAATCAAGAAGGTAGAGTGTGAATGTCAACATTATTTTTTCCAACGTTATTATATCAACTAATGAGTTCAGAAACATCAGTCCAATTATTATAAAATTTTCCATATACAGGATATAGCGTAAAGAGTGTATAATATGGTACCTGCAAATAAATTATGCATTTGGCCCTGAAAACAGTTAAAAGTCGATAGTGCATGTATCTAGAGGAATATGAGTCCAAAGACAGATGGATTTTTTTTCTAATTTTTTAAAAATATTGAATATCTCCAAAACTGAACCGTCATAAAGTCCTCTATCTGCAGATGTGATTTAGATAATACATATGCACTTTTTACGCCACACCTGTATAAGCGTTAAACAATATAATGTACACATAGTCGATCGCAACCCAAACCTAATCCATAGCAGTTATTCATACGAATCTTGGCATAACCAGCTTATTATAACGAGAATAAAGTACTAATTATGATACAAATCAATCCAACACTAGATTAGCTTATATATTCAACCGGACAACTCGACGTGAACCCAATTCGCCAGTAATTGAGAGTTTGAGAAGTTTTCAATCTGCTGTACGGTGTATTACAGAGAATAAGTGTGAGTACGTACAAGGCAATGAAAGGTTTAGTTGCATCTACACTAATATTATAAAGAGGAAAACTTTCTTTGTTTGGTTATTATGAATAGGCTTAAAAAGTACTGGACCGATTTTTAAGTATCCACAAACAAAACAGGCTATAATTTATAGGCTATTCATATAACATACTCGTATATGCTACGGTAGCGATGCCGCACGGATCAGCTAGTTACTACTACATATATGGGAACTCAAAAAAAAAATAATATATGGATCGAAGATTGTCTTTAATTCGCACTTATAAAACAAAGACATAGAGACATATAGGCTTAGGTACATTTGAGTGAAATAAAATTTACTTACGAAATTAGAGACGATTACGAAGATTGGTAGCCCTACTACGAAAAAGACTTAAAAAAAGAACGAACTATTACATAGTATTACCATTACTAACTATTACTTAGCTTGTAAAGAC
Source organism: Phoebis sennae (assembly GCA_001586405.1). Classification (NCBI taxonomy): domain Eukaryota; kingdom Metazoa; phylum Arthropoda; class Insecta; order Lepidoptera; family Pieridae; genus Phoebis; species Phoebis sennae. Next base: position 599,407 of record LQNK01000551.1, on the reverse strand, counting down.
AAGCTCAATTTTAGGATAAAGCAACTGTAGCTATCTCTATTTTCTCTGTCCAGCGAACATTATTATAACCAGCTAATTGTATCTACTAGTCTCCTTATGATTGCAGAAACAGCAGTCCAACACTAGATTCGCATAAATATTCAACCGGACAACTCGAAGTGAACTCAATTTGCTAGTAATTGAGAAGTTTCCAATGCGCCGTACGGCGTGTTACAGACAACATGGGTGATTTACAAAACCTTATAGTTGTAATATCAAATTCATATCAATGACCTCGTCGACAATTTTATGGCTAATAATGCCTCCCCGACCGACAGCGGTAATGTGGCCAATCTCAACAGAGATTAGCCAGATATGCAGGAGATATTATAGTGCACAAGTGTGTGCGCAAACACGGTTGCACTCTCTATTCCTTCACTTTCATAATCCGATCGGACGGCAGACCAACACGACCGGTGAGAGGTATCATGGCTTCGGTTATAGCTAATGGTCCTAGCCTCATTTTGCATTGGACTATTAACCCTCTGTGGTGTTCATGATATATATAATAGCACACAGATGTGCCCCACCGCGCTGCAGTGTCACTTCTGACACTTTACACCCGTCATCCCTGGCTTGGGAACGTACCCGTTCAGCTGTGTGCCTACTTACAGTTATTTGAGTCTTTTATACATAACACCCTCTATAGGTTGATTAGAATCTAAGCTTAATATTTGGCTATTTGGTAAATATTCAGATTTAGTTTCCCCAGTCCAGATTATATGATGTCTCTCTTAGGCGAAGGCTACTCTATTTGCGAAAGGTTCAGTTGTACATTATAATACCCTAATTCCAACCACAATACTAACGATTTTAGCAACTACACTAGTCCACCAAATTCACATAAATATTCAACTCGACGTGGACTCAATTTGCCAGTAATTGAGAAGTTTCCAATCTGCTGTGCGCCGTGTTACAGGGAACATTCGAGACTTTAATGCCATAAGAGGACTAACAAGGCATTAATATTGCACTGTGAGGTGCATACACGTAGTCTTTTATACTATTTGCATGTAATTATCCCTATTTGAGAGATTAATACTTTCATCCATAATATAAAATTATTTATTTTTAAATGTTCTATTAAACTTCAAGCTTTGACATCGTCAATTTTAACATTAATAACCGTAGCTGAAGCCTTCGATCGGTCCACCATTATTATATCTAGCTAATTGTAACCACAAACAATACTAATTGTTTCGGAAACTACGCTTGTGCAATGTTCCAAATATACATAAATATGACTTCAATTTGCCAATAATTGAGAAATTTCCAATCTGCACCGGCGTGTTACAGAAAACTTGCTTTTAATGTCGTAAGAAGACTTACAAGGCATTAAAATTATAACATGAAATCCATGTAAATTGTCTTTGTTGACAATTTGTTGTATACGATACTGTTTTCATTTTAATACGTATTTTTTTATTAAACAATTAAGTCTAACATGGAACTTATTAATTTAGTTTTATTTAATACTTTCTACTTCTTAATAGATTCAGTTTTAAGATCCAAATGTATATTAGGTAAGAAGGTTGTAATAATCGCAACTCTAATTATGGGAAATTTGGTGTAGCGTACACTACTGTAACTAGCTAATTGTAACCACAATACAATACTAATTATTTTAGAAACTGCACCAATCTAACGAAATATATTCACACAAATATGAACTCAATTTGTAATCGAGAAGTTTCCAATTTGGCGTGTAACAGAAAAAGGGGATTTTAATGCCCTGAATGAAATGTATTTTTCTTCCTAACATTTGGAGGCGTTATTTTACATTTTTTTTTTGGTATAAGGAAAAGACAAAAGTTTTATACCATTTTAAAATTGTTATTAAATACAGTAGTTTTTAAGTTTACTGACCGACTACGTATAGAACATTTTTTTTTAATTTTACTCAATACTAAACTTACAGTGATATTTTCGTATGACATATCGGTTAATAATCTATCAAAAAACCTAACATATCAGCTATCATCCCCCAAGAGATGCTTCACTGATTACGGGACACCCTGTGTATAGCATTACACTATCACAGATAAATAAAGAAATATAAATATTCCTGGACATTTAACACAACGCCATCTAGTCCCAAACTAAGCAAAGCTTGTACTATGGAAACTGGATAACTGATAGACACACTTAAACAAACTTTTTCTTGTAAATACATACATACTATAGATAAATTAACACCCAGGCACCGTGTTCATCACAACTTTTCTACTCATGGGGATCGAACCCGCACCCTCCTGCGCACTAGACCTTTGCTGTATCCACTGCGCCATCCGGTCCTCGAACGTCACATAATATGAAAGAAAGCAATTAATACAGTACGTATAAATCTAAAGGCGAAACACACAAGTACATTTATAATTATAAGGCCAATTGCACACTGCAGGCTCGGGAATTTATTGGCAAAGTTCCGCGCTCGTTACGACTGTACCTAGCTTTATTTAGATAGAGAGATCTAGATTTGTAATCCGTATAGGGTGTAGTTTTTTGTGGATAATTTATTAAGATTTTTATCGTATTTATTACCACGTGCCAAAATAAAATATGATAAAGCGAAGGAGGGGAATAAAAAAAGAATGTGTAAAAAACATTTTAAAAACTTTCAGCTCGTGGAGATCGAATCCACGCCTTCCTGGGTAATAGACACTATCGTACCCACTGTGCCAATTGAGTCGTCGATAATCTATACCACAGATAATATAATACTATACTCTATACTAATATAATAAAAAGCAATAATTTTCAATATAGCAATACCTGATAAGCGCACTTATGTATTGTTCGTAATGACATAAAGCTTATAAAATAGTCTATACTAATATTATAAAGAGGAAATATTTGTTTGTTTTGAATGGTCTTCGAAACTACAGGACCGATTTGGATGAAATTTTGTACAGAGATTGTTTGAAACCCCACAAATGATATAGGATTTATCCCGAAAATCCCACGGGAGCGGGATGTATATGGTCGCTATATATCCATTCAACATTTAATAATCTTACAGCAAATTTCAAAGTGAAATGCAATATTTGATGTAAACAAATAGTATCAATAAACCATTTTCATGAGGCAAATCATAAATTGTGGTTTTCGGAAGTACATTCATCACGTTATTTGATCTAAAATTATTTGACAGAAAATGTTCAACTCTGCACCGGACAGCCGAGAAACTTTTGACAGAAATCATTGTGTAGAAAATTTTGTTTGTTATACAGTTATTCGCATTTTACATAAATAAAAGTTTGGGAAATTTTTTTTATGGTTAACGGATTTTTGGAACTCGTGCTACTAACTATCCTTTATCTACTAAAATGAACATAATTAAGAATACTAAACTACTTTCTTTTTGGGAATTTAATATGATTGAGAAAGGATCTCTCAAATAAAGGAAATTTCTTTAAATCTCAATATACTAGCTATCCCCGCGACTTCACACAAGATCGGAGAAATCAGGCGCAGGATCGACGACTTAACGTGCTTTCTGAGGCACGGGGGTGTTCCAACACCGCCCTGGCTGCTATTTATTTATATTTATATTTTTATTTTAAATTCCCAATAATTTTTTTTGGCCCTACCCGATAATCGAACCCGGAACCCCTCGATCTGTAGTCAAAGATGCAAGCACTTGACCAACGAGGCAGTCGTAGTAACACACGCAGTGCCGTAATGATAGCCTAATAGACTTCCTAATAAAGCAGAAATATTATTTCAAATCGTTTCAAATATTAGCGCGTTTCAATGTTGTCGTGTTGTTTTTATATACTGTTTTCAATAAAGTCTTATGAAGTATTAGCCATGATATTTTTTTATAAATAATAAATAAATATTCATTCATTCTTTCATTTAACATAAGGCAGACTTCAAATCTATAATCCCATTGTTAGTACCAAAGAATAAAATACTTTTAAGATATTTGCAATTAAATTATATGATATTGGCAGTAAAATTTCAAACACGAAGAATAATATCTCTTTTATGACGAATACTGAACGTCAGTAAAACTTGGTGCATTATAAGCATTATTGGTTTTTCATATACCAGCATGCAATATTAAAAATTGTAGGTTAGACTACCCAATTATTCCGCTTTAAGTATTTAGCATAACTTAAGCACATTTACTATATAATAAGTGTTTCATAGGTGTGTGTATAATAAAGAATATTCATTCATTCCTACATTTCTAATACGTTCGATCTTACATTTCATAACATCCCTATTATTTTATACAATACTAGCTGCGCCCCAGGGCTTCGCCCCCGTGGGAATATCGGGATGATATATAGCCTATAGCCTTCCTCGATAAATGGTCTAATCAACACAAAAAGAATTTTTCAATTCGAACCAGTAGTTTCTGAGTATAGCGCGTTCAAACAAACAAACAAACAAACTCTTCAGCTTTATAATATTAGTATAGATTAATACTTATATCTATCAATTGTTCGTAATATTTCTGTATAGTAATTTTAATATTTTAATTTTTAAATAGATTGGATATTTTACTGTAGAAGTACGAGGAACATAATAGTCAATAAAATAAAAATTAACACAATCCATGGCCAAAAACCATTACTACACAAAACTTTCGTCAAATTCAATCATACTTTATTGGGAATCTCTTCATAGCAAACTAATATCTATTCACTAAACGATGAAGTATCGTAAAAAATATTTATTTTATACGGTCATAATCTTAAGCTTACGAAAATCGCCGAGTAGGCTCCAATAAAACATAAGGTCCATAACCTTAGATTGAGCATGTGGGTTCCGCAGGACTAAGTTCCACAAGTTTATTGTAAGCCGTTAAATTTTACAGCATAAGCTGAGTGCTTGATCAAAGATTATGGGCCAGATATGGCGTTTGTGTTTTAAAATTATGTCTTAGTTTTCAATATTTTTTTTTGAGATTATAATGTTAAAGGGATAATAGTTATTTATGAAAATACATTCCTGTTCTCTTATTAAATATTGATTCTAGAGAAACAATAGATTATGAGTATTTACGGTTATTAAATTCTAATCTAATTTTACCTAATGTCATCCTCAATTTGAATAGCGAGTGACCCTGGATTTGTGCGTATATTTGTGCTGGCTAGTCCCTGATAGGATTAGCAACCATGAATTAATTTAGTCAGGAGAGCTTAATATAATAATTTTAAACAAACGGTGGTGTGAACAATTCTCGATCACTCTACAATGTACGCCATCAGCGTAAGTTTCTCCGTTTTATTGCGAAGTAGAACTGACAGTTCAAAATAACTACCATGCCTTAGGCCGGCCTCACACATGCTGAATTTTAAGAATCTGAATTAAGATTCTTAATTTAGAAAGGCCAGTATACAATACCATCGGCTTGCTTCACACAAATTCTGATTTTTTCAGATTCTAAATTTTTTAGGATACCTGTAAGGATCTGAAATCAGATCCTAAATTCAGACAGACATTCGGCATGTGTGAGGCCGGCCTATACCTATTCATTATCACTTCAATAAGAGTGTGACAGTCAATAGTCTCAAATGACGTATCTGCGCGCGGTACAACTTACTCTTTGCCGCACTGACCACGGGCAGAATTTTACGTCGTCCGCCATTTTCTCTTTTTCCCGCGAAGTTGGTAACGCGTCACGTGTCCATACACACAACAGTTGCGCCAAGTTTAAATTAAGCACATTTAACCACTGCTTAGCGTTCCAAGTTGCTTTTAAGTGTAATATTTAAGAGTGTTGCAAGAATCTTAAGTTCGTTTTACAAACTAAATTATACTTTCAAACTACTAACTTAGACGTTTCATTTGAGGCTTTTATGAATTGATATCCATTTTTTCCTGTTCACCTGTACAAAAGGCAGCTTTCACTGGAAAAAACTGGCTAGAAATTCGAGTAGTTGCGCTTTATATAAAAACAAGTTGTACATTATTAAAGCGGATTAATAATTGTTAATATGTTAAAAAAAACTTGTTTCCAAAAGCAGCTGTTTACCCAGGACTGTTTCAAGCACAAATAAAATATACAAACATAGTAACAATTGACTCTCTCATAAGGACTCTTCCTTTCTTTATTTCTAACTCTCCATTGAGAAACCACAAACAAACTCAAATTTTAAGTATCCATAGCCTAGCATAGTAGCCTAGCTTCTACACCTACATCTCACCTATTTATACACTAAAATCAACACCAAATAAGCATTGATTGCTCATAAAAAATAATGATTGACAAAATAAATTGTTATTTGAAATGAAAGATACCGTAACTGCGTAGAATATCGGCAAATAAGTTATTTGATATTTGGGCCTAGGGCGCCGTGTAATCTAACCATTCCTAGACATATCATATTTGTAAACATCCAATAATATTTACTAAGATAATTATTTGCTACCAAATAGAAAATACAGACATACAGACAGAGTTATTGTTGAATTTATTTACTGCTACTTAAACCACTCAATAAATTCTCAAAAATCTTCAAAAAATAAGTAACTCTCTGCCCGCGGCTTCACGCACGCGTGGGTTATAATTTCTGTATTTTTTTAGAGGCGCACAATAAAAGTTTAAAAGAATTACGGTCGCAGGACCGCTGATATATGCGTATATAGGTTTTTAAAATACAGAACATTGTAATCCACGCGAGAACAGCCGCGGGCGGAGAGTTAGTTATTTTTTGAAAATATTCAATGTACAGAAATGGTTCGGTTACTGTTTTATTATATGTATAGACGAATAAGGATAAGCAAATTCAACCACAACATAAAACATATAATAAATGTACACAGTCTTAATTACAGGACTATTAAAGACATCTGACAATGCAGTAATGCGACGCACGTGTTCCATTACGTAATACTATAAAATTCTATTACTACACGATCATATTAATATGGGATTTAATTAATTGCGGTCTTTGTTCGTAATTGATTTATAGGTTTGTGGATATAGGTTTGACGATATATGTCTATATCCACATTCATATGAGGATATAGACATATATCCTCATATGTCATATAATATGACGATATATGTCTATATCCACATTCATATAAAATATAAGTGCTTTTTTAGTTATGTTCGTAAATAATTGTGTTTATAATTTTTGAGAAATTATCCTTTCTTGAGGTTCAAGTAATCTCTGTAGAAACCTTTCTCAAATCGGTTAATTTTTTTAAATCTTCCTAGTAGTTTCAGAGCCTATTCAATGAAAATAAACGAAAATCAAAAATTTTCTCTTAGTACAATACTACGTTTTTTAAACAAAAGCATAATTATTTTGAGGACCCGATAGGCGCAGTGGATACAGAAACGGCCTATTGCACCGGAGGGTGTGGTTTCGATCCCCATGAGTACAAAATTATGATGTGATGAACATTGTAATTTTCTATTGTCTGTGTGTTAATTTATCTATATTATGCATGTATTTAAAAAAAATAAGTCTATCAGTTATCTAGTGTTCCATAGTACAAGCTTTGCTTAATCGGGAACTAGATAGCGTAGTGTTACGTCCCCCTGAATATCTATTATTTATTTGATGCAACAAAAACGATGGACCTCTCTATATAAACATCCTGGACATTAACTATAACCACCAATTAAGTATGTTCTACAGCTGACCAACTAAAGTAATTTATATTAAACCACAGCTAGTCAATACACGATGCAAGGTTAAATGGTTCATTGGAACTGGCCTACAAGCTGTGACGCCCGTACAGGCTTCTAGGAATTCTATAAGGAACACTTTGAAGATAACGATGTAGCGACTATTTTATCATTCTTTGAATCGATGTTATTAAGGGTTTGTCAGAAAAGCAGGTTGCTTACGTTTCTTCCGTTTATTAATGAATGAGTACTCTTTGATAAGAGATCAGAAACGAGCTTTATTTTTGTTAAAGCACACTTGTCTTCTTTTAATCTTAGATACTGATATAGTATTTATTATTAATTTTAATTTTAAATCAAAATGCAGTTCCATCAAGAGGTAACAACCCAAAATATAAATTGACATTGTGTATTATTGTAGAGTTACATAACCTTGTCCTTTTTCTAATAAAAGTAATAATGTCAAAATTCAAAGTAAATAATTATTTATTTATTTACACTTTATTATAAAAGTACAGATAATAACTTAAATTCTAATAACATAACAATCAAGGCCTTATCACTCAAAAGTGATACCTTTCAGGCAATTATTTTCGTGAAAATTTAAATTTTAACTTCCACTCCATTCCTTCGTGAGCTAGTTATAAAAAAAAAAGTTTGAATCAATCACGTATTTACAAAAAAAGTATGTTTAAATATGTCTATCAGTTATCTTGTTTCCATAGTACAAGCTTTGCTTAGTTTGGGACTAGATGACGTAGTGTTAATGTCCCTGAATATTTAAACTTAATTCAAAAGTGCCTCTAATGAGGCCTGATTAGTCATTTGAAGCATGAAGTTTACGTTTTAGGTACGTAACCCTAAAAATAACATAGTGCACACATCCATATACCTAGAGACTAAAATATTTAAAGAAAATACCATATTTTACATTAACATACGAATTTCTAAACATACTCATAGTTCTAGGCAAGCCCGAGGCAGAGGTCGTAACATAGTCCTTGCTAAAATATTTTCGGCTTACATCTCGTTTAGAATTTCTCAAACCCTAAAAGCGCCCAATATCCATTTTCAGAAACGAAAACAAATTCAAAACATGTTAATTGGTACAAATGTGTTTATACATCAAATTATATTCTATCCATTTATTTAAGTTATTTCCTATATCTGTTGTTGGCCCATTATACACGCGATTATGCCCGAGTATCTATTCCGGGATTAGTAATAGCCTATATGTTATTCTGGATCCTTACCAAGAATGAATACCAAGTTTCACCAGAATCGGTTCAGTAGTTTTTACGTGAAAGAATAACAAACAAACATACATACATCTTCACAAACTTTCACATTATATTATTAGTAGAATTAATGCGCTAGCTATAAGGTTATTATTTTATTTTAATTCTTACCAAGAGATCATTCTGTCATCTCTTGGTAAGAATTAAAATCATTAGCTAATAAATAAAGGAAAGTTTAAATTATTTTAATGTTTCTTTAAAATTACTTAAACTAGAAAATAGAAAATGATTTTATAACTCTCTCGTGAAGAGACCTGATTTTTTTCTTACTAACTAAATATGGGTATAATTTTTATCAGACGGCGTCAAGAAAAACTGTTCTAAAAGCGCTTTAAATTATAAAAAGGCTTTAGTGTTTCATTTTACACCGTTATATTATAAGACTCTGTTTAATGTTTTATCAAAACTATGAATTTTCAAAGATTATAATATCCATCATTCACTTTGATAATACATTTTATATTTTAAACAAAATAGTCAATGATTTGTTTGTAGATATTACTTGGCATAAAAATGTAAAACAAAAATTTTAATAATCATACCTTATGCGGTGAGGCCAAACTGATGCAGTTTTACCTGATCGGACGCTCCGACCGACGGATGAGAACTTATCTTCGGATCAAATTAAATAAATTAATAACATAAATTTACTTTTATTTTAAGACTTTAAATTAAGTAGTAATATGCAATTCCATCAAGGAGTATCAATGCAATGTATAAAGTATAAAATGAATGTATTATTCCTTCTAATTAAGTATTATTGAAACAAAAGGCCTCAGCTTATTCTGTCCTAAGACACACACAATACGGAATTGGATCCTTCAGTTAGATCTGAAGGCAAAACTGTCAGTGGGGATCATAGATAAGTGCAATCTTTCCATTTCTAGTGATTTATAAAAAAACTAGCATTCCGCCCGCGGCTTCGCACGCGTGGGCTACTAATTTCTGTATTTTGTAGAGGCGCACAACAAAAGTCAAAATAATTACGGTCGCATGACCGCTGATATATGCGCATGTCTATAGTTTTTTTTTATAATTTTCTATAGAAATGGGTTTGACCAAATTCTGACAGTAGGCGCGCCTCTTCAAAATACAGAAAATTTTAGCCCACGCGAACGCAGCCGCGGGCGGAGAGTTAGTTATTTTTTGAAGGATTTAAGAATTCATTAAGCGTTTTTATCGTCTTAACCTATAGACATGCCTTTTATTCTCTTAACGTATACGTTAAAGTATAAAAAGGCATGTCCGCAACTCAACCAAAATCTCATATTGTCACGTGGTATGACATTTTCACGACTTTAGAAGCGTATATCTCAAAAAATATTTATTTTAGCAAAAAACGCAATTAGAAACCTCTATTTTAGTTTCAAATACCTATCCAATGATATCTCATTTAATGATGTATTAGCGAATTTATTTTTTTACCCTCCGATTACATGTATGGAGAGTCACCCTTAAAAATATTTTTTTCAAATAAAATGTAGCCTATAAGTTGAACCTAATATTGGTCTATCAGCATGTGAAATTTTATCAAAATCTACCCAGTAGTTATTACGTGATTGACGAACATACAAACAGATAAACAGACAAACAGACAAACAGAAAAAAAAAATTCTAACCATGGTTTTGGTATCTGTGGAACATACATATTACATACCAATCACTCTTTTTGAAAAATATTCAATGTACAGAAATGGTTCGGTTACTCTTTTATTATATGTATAGATAACTTTCACTATGTAAAGAAAACAATATTTACTCAAGTATTACGAAACAAATTGAAGAAAAATCATTGGATTACTATTCCATGTCGATCTATAGAAATTTCACACGCATGGAATAATACGTGTGTCACCTATTTCTACCCGTGGGTGTTGTAAGAGGCGACAGAGGGTAATTCTGCTGCATAACATATTCAGCTATAAAGGAGTGGGAGCCGAGCATTGCACGATTGGGCCAAGCTCGCAACGGTGATCCATCCAACTAACCATCTCATTCCTCTCCCGTCCTACTCTACCCCTCTCCCGTCCTACTCTATACCTCTCCCGTCCTACTCTACTCCTCTCCCAACCTTCTATCGTTAATCCTCTCCTTATCCCCTCCCCTTCCATCAAGCTGACAGAGCATTTGCGACACTATGATGTTGTAGATGTTAGCGCTTGTCTGCTATCACATAAAAAAATTGTAATCAACCATTGAATTTTCATTATAACACGTCACATTCAAAACCTCGTAAAATCACATGCAAGCGTTTGAAGTTCGCGTCAAGTTTGATAATCAAGCCTCCATCCCGACTGACAAAAGGTTTTGTGCCATCTTTAATAGTGCAAATTTCACAAAGGCACGGTATGTGTGTTCTAGTATGGATTCTTGTGCAAAAGGATTATTTCATGCCATTTCATTTACTTTGAAACTATGCATATGTGCTGTTTTTATAGTTAAAGAATGTGTAAAGAGATAAAGTATTTATATGCTATACATATACATCCCTGTTCATAAACAATACTTGTGTACCTAAACTAAAACAATGCGAAGTAAGACAGTTTTTAATGCGTTTCAATTGACAAGTCTTTTAAGGCAGTTTTGAATAGTGTATCCCATGTTTTGCTTACTAAAGTCAGACAAATCCAGTTGCACTTTCTTTG
>LQNK01000551.1:568584-578725 GCA_001586405.1 Phoebis sennae | reverse complement strand
TGGACATACTCGAGCGTGTCAGATATTAATGTCATATATGTCCTACGTATTTTTGAAAATGTACATATGTTAATCTGACCGTTTCCATGGTGGGGGTGGCCGTAAAAATGAAAAAAAAAAGAAATTTTAACGAGCGCGTCAGATTTTCGAAGGGGATGTTAAGTGAACCTAAAAAAATGCTTTTATATAATAATCGGACGATTTGGATGTGACGCAAAGTCACGGCCCTTATTAGAATATGCAAAAAAAATCGCCATTTTGAAATACTCGAGCGCGTCAGATTAAAATATATATCGTTCGTCTGTACGCCCTAGACGTGCTGTCTCTTAATCTGACAATTATCTAGAGGGATTCGCTTAATCTGACGATTATAATTTTTCTTTTAATTTTTTTAAACCAAAAACTGAGGAAATAACATGCAAATGAGAAAGTAGATGTTGTTTTTAAGTAGAATACTTGTATTTATAAGAAAATAATTACAAAACATAAAATTTTTAAAGTATTTTTTTAACATCTTCATTATTTTTTATTTTTTATTTTTGTTTTTATTCTTAATTCATTCATTCATTAATTAATCAACTCATATTAAAACCATAAAACGTGGAAAAACGTTGGAAATACGTTGTAAACAATGCTATGCTATGAACGAGTCTATGTGAACAGCTTTCATGGCGTCATGGCAATTGGCAACCCAAACCAGAGTGGGGACGAAGAGAGAGAATTACAAATAGAGAAAGAGTGAGAGAGAAATAGAAACGCAGAGAGGGGAATATAGGCATCACGTAGCTGAACTTTATCGATCAATTTTTGTTGCTTCGGCTCGTGGAAATCGTCAGATTATATATTTTTCGTAATCCTTGAATGATTCCCTTCAAAATAAAAAAAAAATTAGCTGCGCTCGAGAATGTCCAGGTGACGTTTTTTTTTTACAACTTTGTAACCCTCTCCCTCCTTTGCGTCACGCTCAAATCGTCAGATTAGTGAAATATACACGTTTTAGCATGTAACTAACTCACCTTTTCTTAATCTGACGCGCTCGAGAATGTCTGATGATCAATTTTTTTTTACTAATCTGATCCTTTATCCCTGAAGAGCGAACATATATATAAGGCTCATACTTGGTGGGAGTACTTATTAAGGTATAAGGTATCCCCCTATATATTAATCTGACGCGCTCGAGTAAATCCCGAAATCCCCTCTTGGGCTCCCCTACCATAAATAGGCTTCGAAACTATAGGAACGTTGAAACCCTAACCTATACTATACGCCTGAGAAAAATATCAAAATCGGATAAAAACCACACAAGTTATCGTCGGACAAAGTTTTTCATACTTACATACAAACATAATATATATATTTCAAAAAGAAAATAAATACTATACAAAATGCTGGGATAAGTATTTTAAAGAGCTTGATGTAAACATAGACTACAAAGATTAAACGTTTACTACAATAAAGGGTTCATTTTACACTAGCTTTCCGCCCGCGGCTTCGCACGCGTGGGCTACTAATTTCTGTATTTTTTAGAGACGCCCAACAAAAGTTAAAAAAAATTAAGGTTGCAGGACCGCTGATATATGCGCATATCTATTGTGTTTTTTTATAATTTTGTATGGAAATAAGTTTCACCAAAATCTCACAGTGCGCAAGCCTTTTCAAAATACAGAAAATTGTAGCCCACGCGAGCGAAGCCGCGGGCAGAGAGTTACTTATTTTTTTAGGGTTTTTGAGAATGTATTGTGTGTTTTTACGTTAAGAGTATAATAAGACATGACCTCAAGTCCATCAAAATCTCACATTGCACGTGGTATGACATTTTCACTACTTTAGAAGCGTATATCTCAAAAAATATTTAATTTAGCAAAAAACATATTTACAAACCTCTATTTCATTTTTAAAGACCTATCTTATGACACCTCATTTAATGATGTATTCGCGAATTTATTTTTTACCCTCCGTTTACGTGTATGGAGAGCCACCCCCAAAATTATTTTTTTCAAATAAAATGTAGCCTATAATTTGCACCTCATATTGGCCTATCAGTATGTGAAATTTTATCAAAAACTGCCCAGTGGTTATGACGTGATTGACGCACATACAAACAGATAAACAGACAAACAGAAAAAAAAATTCTAACCATGGTTTTGGTATCTATAGAACATACATATTGCATACCAATTACTCTTTTTGAAAAATATTCAATGTACAGAAATGGTTCGGTTACTGTTTTATTATATGTATAGATTATTTTCTTTCTTTGAGCACGCCTTAAATTGTGATGAGAAAAGCCTTAAAAGATTTGTCAGTATTTAACATTTCGTTCTTATTTCTTACCTTCATAATATTCATAACTAGCCGCGCCCCGCGGTTTCACCCGCGTAACGTCTGATCCCGTGGCAACTCCGGGATTAAAAGTAGCCTATATGTTATTCTGAACCCTTACCTGTATGTATACCAAGTTTCATCATAAACGGTGCAGTAGTTTTTGCGTGAAAGAGTAACAAACATCCATACATCCATACTTACAAACTTTCGCCTTTATAATAGTAGTAGGACTAGTTATGCCCCGCGTATTTAGCGTGTTCCTTTTAAAAGCTCCGATTAAAGGTCATATGTCATTTTCCTGGCTCTAAACTATCTCCTGCGAATTTTCTGCTGAATTGGTCCAGCAGATCTCTGGTTATAATTTTTTTAACAAACCTTGTAAAAGTATTTTACAAAATAAAGAAGTATTTTTTTAAATATATTTTTCTATGGAAATACTTAATGTTGTCTTATGGTAAGCTTTATTCTCAATGATAACTTAACTTATACAAACAACGATAATCAAATATTCGTGTAAAATTTGATTTTATTCTATTAGCTTTACGTAAAATAGTAAAAAACCGCTTTCCACTGTCTGTCCCTATACATGCTTAGATCTGTAAAATTGCAGGATTTATTTTAATGCGTTTTTTTTACATAGATAGGGTGATTAAAAAGGAAAGTATATACGGATACAACATACATAAAATAGTACGTGCAAAACCGGAGCGGGTCGCTAGTAAAATTATCAGCGATAACAGTAAAAAAATAAGCAAAACATATATTTTAGTATTTTCTAAGTAGACGTACAACACATTCTTACAATGCCAAATAATAAACTTAGTAATACTTTATATGCAGTGATCATATTAATTATTAATACGTTTTCTCTTTTCCCCTTTCTGTTTATTAATCTCTGTTTAAACTTACCGTGTTTAAACAAAGATTAACATTTTATTCTGTCGGTGTTATTCGCTATGTGTTTGACGGTACACTTAATACCGTTTGTTATGCTAAGTCTTTTTCTCCTTTTTATTTTTTTCAACGTTTACTGATTCAACTTAAATTAAGTTCATGACTAATTGTTGCATAAGTTACTATTTCTATTCTTGTTTACTTACTTTATAATGTTTAGTGACTAGCTACTACCCGCGGCTTTGCTAGATTTAAATTCTATTATTTTATAAAAGGCATCTTATCACTTTATTTAGTTATGAGCCTATCTGAATACGAAATTGTATCAAAACCCGTTCAGTAGTTTCGGCATATTTGAGACACAAACGTCCAAACTTTCACATTAACATATCTCTTGTTACGGTGTATCTCCGATGGTTTTCACAGAGCAGTAAACAATTTTATTATTCTAACTTATAGCAACGTTGACATCTTTACCCCTATGTACTCAGAAATGACCACTCCTTTGTTTCAGAGTCATTTTTTTTAATTTCTCTCTTATTTATACAAAACTCTTTAACTTACAATGATAAACAAATCTATTTGGTTTTCACGTTTATAAATAAATTTCCTTTTTCCATATATTACTTTTACTTTTGTTATTTTTATTTTTTATGGTGCACAATAAAGTATTTTTGTTTGTTTTTTGTTGTTTAATTTCAAAGTTTAAGAGTGTTTTTATTAATTTCTTATTGATTGACAAAACCCTTAAACCCACATTGATAAATAAATTTACTTGGTTTTTACGTTTATAAATAATTAATTTCCTTTTACCTTTGCTCAAGTCTTCTTTACTATTTGATACCAATTTAGTAGCTTTTTAAATGTCTTCTGTCCTTTAATGCCCGGTTCCTATAAACTACGGAACGTCATAGTATAACACAAACGAATGGTTTTCACAACGGCCGGTTCTAATCAACCAATCAGAACCAATTTTTGGTAGTTATATTAACGTCACGTTCATCATAGAAACACTTTGGACTTACGCCTAGTAGGATATTGTACTGTCCGTAAGCAAAACGACTCGTTTTATTTTATAGGAACTGGGCATAAGCCTTACTCAATCCACCTACATTCTTATATTTAGTGATTTCACTATATATCTCCTGTTACGGAACTATGTATCTCCGTTGAGTTTGACGGATGAAAGAGCACCATTTGTTATTTCAAGTTACAGCGACGCTTAGTTACAACGACGGCTTTACATCTATGTACTGAGAGATAGGTTCACCGACCGACAAAAACAATATTTTATTTTATAAAATTATTACTCTTAGTATACAACCTAATGTTTATTTAAAAATATTGTAGTTATAAGTGTGAAATTTTGTATATTTCAATATTTGCGTGTCAATCGCGGCGCAACTACTGAGCAAATTGTGGAAAAATTTTGTATAAGTTATAGCGCCCCACGACTCCATTCGCGCTTACCTTCAACTTTTACGTAATAAAATAATTTAGAGATAAAAAAGGACTCAAGTAGTAAAGGAAATAAATACGTATAGTGTCTGGAAATTCATATCGCCTTTTTGCCAAGAAAAATCTCATTTATATAAACACACGTAGAGAAAAAACCCAACAAAAATCCTTTTCCAATTTTCGTACAATTATAGAATGTTATAAATAAACTTATTTTCTTCCATTATTTTGTTCTGACGTTGGTTTCGTAATTGAGAGGTTCATCGACCCCCATTGTTTCGCGACGTTTTTCAAGATATTTCATGATAAGCGTAGATGATCCTAGTCACGTGATGAAAAGTTTGAAGCTTCTGTCTAGCTACGTAAGTACTGTATATTTGTCCAATCCACACCTACTTGACTTGACAATATAAATTGAATTAATTTAATAACTTTTGCACTTTGTACAATAAAGGCAACTGTACAAGACAATAACAAATAATCATAAATTAGAGAATTGAAAAGAGCAGAGAAAAATTACTAATTTTTAATTAAATCTTAACATGGCCGTTAAACCTTCCTTTAAACCTAGAATATTAGTACGCCTTGTTTTTCTTTCTATTATACAGGGTGATTTTTAAAGTGAGTTTTCAGGGTTAAATGCTAAACTATAACGAATATCAAAAAATGCTGTATAGACTCGATGCGGATTTTGAAGCATTTATGGCTACTTCTTGGAAATCTTTGGGGGGAGGCCTATGTCCAGCAGTGGACGTCCTAGGTTGAAACGAACGACGGCTACTTCTGAGGCTATTGCATACTAATATTCTAAATTCACTTGTTTATTCATTACCATACAATATTACAAAGCTTGTCCACATATAAACTAGATACCAAACAAGTAATTGATTAATTTATTAATTTAGATTTTGCATGTTAATTCCCTCCGTAACAAAATTATCAGTCTATTCCATTCAGTCACAATATATGCAAAATCAATGCATAACACACTAATTGTAGGTAATCATGATATAACTAGAACTTAGTATAATCTGTGGGTAATGTAATATTGATGCCTCAATGTAATTAAGCGCCTTGAATTATATCGTGGTAATCTACATATTACTAAAGGCATCTATATACCGAAATAAGCTTATACGTCAAAATAGATAGGTACAAAGGTCAAACTTAACACATATCGCGTTCGAAACTCACACATTGACACAGTTCACCAACATAATATCTCAGGGTACATTGAAATGTGTATGCCTGTGTGTAAAAAGGGAGTTTAACTTCTAATCCTATTCATTCTATTCTAGTATACTCGCATATTTATAACTAAAGTTATAAGGCTAATATAAAGGAATAAATCTTAAGTTTTCTTATTATTCACATATCCTAAAACCAACTCCCAAATAAACACTATAAATGCTACAGTATACAAAATCCCAATCAGTAAAAATGCCCCTAATAAATGTTGCATACCCAATGGGACTATAGTGTTCGTACCTTTCGCGCCAAGCATACGAATAAATAGCTCCTTATTCCATTTCTCAATCAATCCATTCTCCGAAACACTCCGTATAATATTATTGAATCGTTCCAAGAGTGGATACCATTCCCTAGCCAATAAAGCAACGCCGTATTTATAAAGGTTGTGGCTCTCAGGGAAACAGTAAATCAACGACTCACCTCTTCCCAAAATCTGGTCCATATACATCGCCTGCCTCCTTGATGAAACGACGGCGAAATTCCTGCCGTAAGCCGCGCGCCGGATCCCTTCGGAGAACGTTGTCGAGTTATATTTGCGATACAAATAAAACGAGCTTGCGTTATTAGTCTCAAAATAGGATCGGTAAATCTCCCTGCCCCCCAGAGGAATTCCGGACTGAATGAGATCCGCCTCGCTACTTATTTGCTTCTCAAATCGCGGGTGCATTAGGAAGCTCCTCAGGAATGATACATAGGATATCCCCATGTTTATGCTGAAACACAGCCAGCAAAACATCAAAATTCTAAACGTGGCAGATCGTGGGTCGAGCGCCACACTCCAGCCGAGCAGCATGCCAAATGACTTTAAAAACGAATTCGTCGGATATTTGGAAACTTTGCCGCTTTTTTGTTCTTTATAGCTTAAGTAATGGAATAATAAACTTATAGTTATAAGGCAGCCAAAAGTGGCCGCCCAAGTAGACCATTGGAAAATTGTTATTATATTATCCCAGGGAGTGGCCTTCCCAGAACGCGGAACACACCACGTCATTTCATCTTGCGTATAGCTAATTGTCGTATTAAACCACCTTCTAATGGTTCTCGTAACTTCGATATCGCCAATAACAAGATCAACAGAATCATTTCTAAGTGAAGCGTAAGCCCCTGTCGCCGTTCCATTTGGGTAAATAACTCCCCAATTCTCTTCCTTCTTCGACATGCGTACTATAGGTGTCATGTTCGTAAATTGGCTTATGATTTTTAAAAGACTTATCTCACTGCCTTTCTGGAAGTCGTAGACGTCGTTCCATATCGCATTTTTAAGTTGTCTCTCCGGAGGCATCACGTACGGTTCGGATATAACGGCATATGTTAATAAAGGGCAGCCTTTCAAGTTTAATGGAAACATTTCCCTTTGAACCTCTAATTGCCTTATAACATTATCTTTACATCTGTCTAAAATGTATACTGATTCGCATCTGCCTCCACAATTTGTTTCAGTGTAGGGATTCCAAGAGTAGGAAATAATCTCATCGTCTAATGGAGAATATATTAGAACGATGGTTTTGAGTAACTTCGACTGGTGTAATTCGTTTATAAACGAGATAGCGAGTTTTTCATCGTCCTCGTTTGGTTGTTTTTCGTACAATATAATTGTTTTTGCAAAGGGGTTCCACGAAGGTAACTTACTAATTAAGGCTATGCTTGCTTTGAGATCGGTTTTCTTTTCTAGGATCAGCATGTAATTCTTGGCTTTTTCTCGGAAATGCGTTGACTTCGCATGAATGTGGTACGGTGATTTAACCATTATTGAATATTTCATGACATTGTGCACAGTTTGAAAGAGGTACTGTTTCGTGAATTCATAAGGATTGATTGATAAAATGACGATGCTGCCACTTAAAGCTTTTTTCTCGACGAAGTACTTAGCAGAGAGTTTTAAAACGCATTCAGATATTTTTACGCTCTCGTCAGAGTTAGCAGATGGCATAAGTATTGGATTTTCACTTAGCGCAAAATAAACTGTGTTTGCTAAAGCGAAACATCGCAGTGTTGCGGAGTACATGTCTAGAACCCACTTCATATAAGATCTAAATTTGTTTCGAGAAAGTTGCAGCTTTTACAACAATTTATATCCGTTTTGAGGTCAGGGGTTTTAAACTTAGACTGCATTCTATTTCGTAGACAAATTCTATCCGTATATTTCGCATCAATTTATGCATTGTTCTTTGAAATAATAATTTTATATTGTGTGAATGATATAATTGTTTTAATGGGGTTGATGCATAAGTAAAGTTAAGAATGTAATTATAAATAAATAATTAAATGCAAAAAATACTGTATTAATTTCATTTACCCTCATGAAACTGTGTTTTAAACCTGAAACAAAAACTAAGCCAACTTCCAGAACTTTCCATATAACCCGAGGATGATCCATTTTCAAGTTAATTAATGACAGTTTTGTTGTTAACGAGATTTGTCTACCGATATAGTATTTTACTTTTAATTAAAATAAAGCCGGAGATTTTTGCTAAAGTAATGTAATAAATGTTCTGTAACGGGCACTGTCTTAAATAAAACATTTAAAGATTAATAATATATAAACTTACTTTGTAGTTACTTAAACGTAGTACGTAGTTTTGGTTCTTCAGAAAAAAATATGAATAATTAAATTAACAAACGTTAGGGTTAATCGATATCTCCTTTTTGTGAAGTCGATTAAATACCTCTGTGTTCGTCAAAGATGCTCGATTCCATTAAAATTGTTTACGATACCTGATCCACTTTGTTTTGACATTTTCATGTAAATGCAGGTGCGGTTAAAATATAATGATTGCCGTGAACTTAAATTAGCGTTCAAAAATTACCTTAATTTGTGTATGAAATATGTGTAAGGCATTGATAGCGTTTATATAAGGCACTTATATATTCAAATTGGATTTATAGTATAAGCTAGACTACTAAGAAACAATGTGTCATTAGTTGATTGTTCCGATAAACATGTACCTAAATCGAATTATGTATTTGCATTCCTATGTGCCATTTTGTATTACATAACTAGCAGATCCGCGCGGCTTCGCTCCCGGAGCATGTTTTTTTTTGTTTTTAATTCTCTTTTTTCAATAAATAAATAATGTTGCATATATAGCCTATGTTACTTGTGGATAATGTAAATAGATTTGTGGATTTTTTAAATCGGTCCAGTCGTTTTTGAGCCTATTCATTACAACGGAACTAATAAATTTCCTCTTTATAATATTAAGTGTAGATTCCAGCAAACTTTTTTATATCTTACACTCAATTAAGCGGAATAAGATACTGTGCTAAGAGCGGAATAGCTTCCTTGGTCTAGTGGATTCATCTTTCATCGAGGTCTCGGGTTCCTTTAAGTGGAAATTGGTGGTGTTGGTACACCCCCTTCTCACGAAGAGCACGTATCCAATTATTGTTCTTGCACTGATCCCTCTTCGAAAAACATAAAATTATGATTAAAATAATATTGCTATTCTGAGTCAAGATAGAGATATTCTTTCCAGGGATTACTGAAGATTAATTGACATGATGATAAACCTACAATTCTTTGGTCCTACAGTCCTTCTGGTTTACACGGAGTACGCGATCAAAGCTCGCAGTAGTACTTCTATATTTTGCAAAACCTTTGCCAGGAATCACACTATCTATAGGTGACGACCGTATAAAAATCCGTTCAGTAATTTAGCAATTTTGTAAATGCAGCAAGTAGCTTGTATAAAGAAGTATGTACATAAAAAACTGTTTTCCATCCTCAACCATGTTTCCACCAGATGAAACTATGGTCAAACACTTCTTTGCTGTACAAAAAAATAATAATCAGTATAAATTGTAAACGGGTGAACACCAACTTCGAATAGACTTCAAGAATATAATATCAGAAGCCTGAAGTTTGTTCTATTTTTCGGCAAAATTTTAATAAATAAATCAACAACTTCAGAAGATATTAAAAATTATAAATTATTGTTAACTTCTTACTATTATTAACTTATCCAGCCTTCCTATATTATGCAACACTGTGGGCGAAGTCATGGATAAAACATGGTTGTTATTATTGTGTACTTTTTGTTGCCGAATGACAATCATTTTGAAAACCTGGACTTGGTAAATAAAATATTTTTTATTATTTTTTTCTAGAATGAGTTTCTAGCGGATAATATAATAGGAGGGTAAGGTGAGCATTCCTGTCTTTTTTGTTTCAGGGTCAGGCAAAAGAACTTGCTGTTAACTTGTTTTTAAATGA
>LQNK01000551.1:524457-555950 GCA_001586405.1 Phoebis sennae | reverse complement strand
CGCGGCGCGGCTGCCGTTGCGCGTGAAGCTGGCCACGTGGTAGGCGCCGTCGTCCACGCGCGCCGCCTCGTCGCCCACGGGGTGCTCGCCGTCGCCCACGTTGTACACGACGAAGAGGTTTCCGCGTATCTGAAAAAAGTATTTGCAATAATATAGAAAAACGATGTGATCACTTCCACTCATGAAAACCTTTTAGTGCCTGATTATAAAAAATGCACTAGACTATTTCAGAAGAACCTATCATAAGCACATTAATCATACATTGCTAACTTTGCTATTGCATTGCAAGCAATGGTGTTTCCCTTAGCACTATTCTTGGACCATCTTTTTTTCTTACTCATATAAATGGCTTTATTTTTATCCGATACAAATATCATATTATGACTTATATTATTTCATGTGACAGTCTCTATTGCTTTAGTTGTGTACGTGCATAGTTTTAAATTGTTTATGCTAAAAGTAACAGTTAGCAATAAAACTTTTTTTTAGGATATTAAACATCAGAAAGATCCAAAATAAACAAAATTTACTCAATAGAGACAACCCTCTGAATCGGTAGTAAATAAAAAATATTCATTATTTAAATGTATAAGACGTTCTAAAAGCGCTCCGAAGGAGGCCAATTTCATCAAATTTATTTCATCAAATTTTTATGAAATTTATTTTTATTTAAAAGTTATATTATGAACAACATTACATAGTTTTATATAAGTGTTTTTTTTCAATAAAAAATGTATATAATTTGAATTAAACGTGTTGGCTTTGACTCACAATCTCCATCTGCATGTAGTCCTGCGTGTTGGAGGACTCTACGCGCAGTATGACGGCGTCGGCCTTGCTGGTGACGAAGCCGACGGCCACGCGGTCCGTCTCGGTGTCGGCGACGGCGCTCGGCGGGAACGTGTACGTGATGATGCCGCGCCCCGGGCCGAACTCGTACGCTATTGATTCTGTACAATCGTTTAGTATTGTGACTAAAACCCCGTGCTTTTGTGAATCACTTATTAGATTGAGAAATAATCATTCTCCATTAAGATGTAAAAGTTATTGTATTAGGTTTATGTTACTTTATAAGTTACGACATATGACGTATCCCATAAAAACCCCTTTAATAATGTAGAATAAAAAAAGCTTAAGAAAGGCTAACAATAATTTGAAAGATAATAGTTACTGCGTGAGTAAGATGATAGTTAGTGACATAATAGTTCACTGATTTATTGTTTATACTAGCCTCGCGGTTTTTCGATTACTGTAGGATTTCTGGAAAACCATCATATGTAAAGATGGGTTTCAAATAATCGAAATACAAACCGGTTCAATATTTTAGGCATAAAAAGAGACAAACACATGGACAAGCAGTTACTTTCACGTTTATAATATTAGTATTTATTATAAAGCGGGTATACATCATTCATTCATCAATCTTTAAATGAAAAAAAGTTTCATCAAGTCGACACGCTCTTTCATCTTCTGACTGATAATGTAGATGATTAATTTTAGTTTTATAAATAATTTTCCAAATTAACTTACCATCATAACAAGTGGGTCCAGTGAAGGACGTGAGATCACAGTCACACACGTACGTGTTCCACTGCTGAACACAAACACCCTTGTTGGCGCAGGCATTATGAGTACATTTTGTTGGACCTGAAAATTAAACAATCATTAAGGGAAAACTGAATAAATGTTTTACACTAACATAACATATTTTATGACACCAGAATCAATATTTATTTTATACCCAAAAAAACTATATTTTTGGCACCTAAATCATTCAAAATTTCTCCGAAATCTAAGGAAAAAAAGCATCGAAAAACTGAATCTTCTAATTAATGATGATGTAAAGAGAAAAAGATTTCAGAAACAATCGCTATCTCACAAAACACCGTTCCAAGAAAATGAAGCGCAACAATCGACCATGAAACTCTTCATAACGAAACACTATCATTTTGATTTTTGTGACGCTCTTTGTAATCGCTTTTGTATTTTGCCTATGTTGATAATAAATAAAAAACCTTACCTTCACATCCCGACACCAAAGAAGAACTAGGCACAACAGCGTCTTCAATCAACGAGGGGGACTCCCCGGGCAGATCTAGACTAGACATGCAGCCCTCGAAGCCCTGTCTAGACAGCACTCCCACAGGTAATGCTGAGTACATGTCCTTGGGGACTCCGCCCACGTATAACACGCTATCCAGTTCTAGCATTAGGTTTGAACCTGAAATTAAATGTTTAATTCAATTGGACATCAAAGAAAAGTTTCAGATAAGTTGTATACAAAATATAATGTCATGATTAATTTATTTTGCTTTATATTGTATGCATTTATATTGCCACGCTGGTTTGTAATGGTAACACATGTGAATTGTAGCCCTGATACCTTCTTTATAGAATTATATTATTATTTAAAAAATACTTAGTTACTCAAAATTTCTTAAAGTAATTTTTGAAGATTTTTAAATTGAGACACAATTAGCAAGAATTGGTACATGTACTCTATGCACAAAAAACTTACTTGTAGTATGCATTTCCAAATCATCGTCAACTTGTAACGTATGCACTTTAGGCGTTGGACGTCTTATAGAAACGGTGTGCCATCTATTATCATTCAAGAAATTCTTAAGTTTATCTTTCATCGTCACAACTCCATCTCCAAGATTAAATACACAATGTATATGTCCATTTACTAATTCAATCGCTATAAAGTCTTGCTTTTTGCCTCCATTATAGAATAAAAGACCGTCCATGTCTGTTGTTCGGAAATAAAAATCCAAATACGTATTTGCATACGCTTTTAATAATGGCAACCCCACGTATGTGTGTTTCGATTTGAATGTCACAGCTTTGTATACATTAAGAGAGTCAGGTTTCATGAATTTTCCAGTAAATATTATGTTTGATGTGTCATCGATATTATTGCTTTCTTCATTAGATCCAACTCCTAGCGTCTTGGCTAAATCAATGTATTTGATTCCATTGAAAATGAACTTTTGTAAATATCCAACAAAGTTTGGCAGTGTTGACGTCATCTGAATTTCTTCCTCTGGATGGAATAAGCCCCCGAGATGTATCGTTGATATCTCTAAAGTTGAAGCCTTTCCTAGAATCGTTTCAGCTGTAAAACCAATCAAAACATATTATAACAACTGTTTATTAAAAAACAAAAATCACAACATTGACTCTCAAATAAAAATAATTTAGCGAAAGTAAAATCCATAGATCCCTGGCGCATCAAGTTTATTTACAGAGACATCTATAGCATAGAGTTACATTTGAAAGAGCCAAGCGTAGTATAGTCGCTAACAACAGAAGATTTAACACAAAGTTCATTCGTCATCTATAGTTCATTTAACTGTATGTTATCATTGGACAATGATGTAGCAGACAGGTCACTAAATACTTACAATGTACAACCAAGTAACAAAGTATGTAATGTTTGCAATTTGGTTGCATGAATGATCTCCTCCAATGAGTGGAACCTGTTCTAAAGTGCCGTTACGATGGATATCGAAATGTTCTCGGATGATGTCATCATTACCCATTCGATGAAAATAAACGAACAGATACCACTAGTTCAAACTACTAAGATACTACGGGGGAAAGAATCAAAATCTACAGAAAAGAAGAATCGAAAAGCATTAATAGAACTGAAAAGTGAGAAACAGTGCCAGCTAGAAATAAAGGAGAATAAGCTTCTATACTACATCTACAGGACGACTAACATCGAGGGTCGCTTATGTTGTATCATGTCTTCGTATACTGTATCGTCTATACTTATTTAATCTTACATTACTAACTAAACGTATCGAACTATCAATGATCTCATCATGCTTCCATGAATATTTTAAATGTAATGTAAATTTCTTTCTGTTAGTTTTCTTATTTGTTAATTTTTCATTAATTACTATCATTGTTAATTGATTTCTAAATTTGGTATCTTCAGTATTATCAATTAACTTTGCAATCATATATACATAATCATTATCATATTTCCTACGTAAATTAACACCAATTTTTTTTATGGCAGAGCAGGCAAAGGAGCAAGTGGGTCATCTGATGTTAAGTGATCACCGCCGCCCATGAACACCTGAAACACCGGGGGTATCACAGGTGCTTTGCCGGCCTTTGACGGACAAATACATTATAAATACATTAACTAATTTCTGAATAAATCTTTTAATACTCCTACTTGGAACATCATCTTAACATTGGAGTCCCTATCCGTACCACCGTATCCGAACCAACGTTCCGTCTACGTAAGGGCAAAATGAAAAGTGCGGGTGTCCCGTGCATACGTACATAACGTACCGCGCACCGGCTGGCCGCCGTCTACCTGCAGCTTGAGGTTGGAGGCGCGGCGCGAGAAGCGCACCGTGTGCCACGCGCCGTCCGCCACCGCCGCGCCCGCTAGGAGGTTCTGCAACGCGCGACCGTTAATCACGTGCTCAACGGTTATGTGTTTTATACACATTTCAAAATGATTTATTTGCGTAAAATCATAAAATGTAGTCATAATAGAGAATATATATTGGAAGAGATGCCGTTTTATGAGGTGTTCTTTGTCAATATTGTTTTATTATAAATTTCAATTTTGTTTATTTGCGTAAAATACAGTCATAATAGAGATGATAGAATGGAAGAGATGCCTGTTAATAAGTTCTTTGAAAATATTGAATCAAAAGTAAGTTAAAATTTCAAATTGAAATCGGTTTAAAGATTCTTTATTTGTCATCAAGATTATACAATCACTTGCATGAGAACATAATATTTAACGTAAAATTTTGGTTTACATTTTAATATCATCGGTGCGGGTAAACAGCAAATAAATCCCAAGATGCGACATCGCTGCATTATAACTTCAAACTAAAATAAGTTCAAATTTCAAATTTAAATTCAAACTGATTTATTTACGTAAAACATAGTCTTAATATTATAAGATTACATTAGAAGGTAATATTTTGGATCATAATTTAAATACACCTAATAGTATATTGGTTAGTAAAGATAAAAATACTGTAAAGAGAAGCGAATTGTGGGTCATGAATCGTATTCCAAGAATGAAAAAGAAAATAACTAGAAGATTCTGAAAGGTAATGTTTTAATATTAAATTCAATATAGATAGATTAAATGATTAGTTAATCTATTTCTCAGTATATCTTTCTAATATACCTTCAAGACAATTTGACCTTTACTCTAGGGCCGTTAGTAGACTCCTCTTTAAGATTTAAGACATTAGGGAAGTATATAATGTTTCTTTTTAAATTTATATGAACAAACCGGACACCACGCTGATATCTGTTGATGAGTATCAATTGATCATGTACACAAACATGTAATTACGAAAATGTAAAATGACCCAAACTTTTTTTTTGCAAAAAAACCTTTTAGTAATAAATATTATAAATAGGAAACATTCCATTTTTTGGTCGGTTGTTTAAATTGAATAGGCTCTGAAACATCATTCATCAGCCTTTACCATTTAAATCCTACATTATCCTTGATATACAGAGGCTATACATCATTTTGCGACATGAACGAAACGCGGAACAGCTAGTCAGACTCAAACCCTACCTTACCCTACTTCCTTACCTTCTCCCTGTCCCCCAGTCTCACGCTGGCCCTGACCCTGCCCGCAGCCACGGCAAGCTCGATCCTATCAGCAGAATGTTCTGAAGCAGTCCTCAGCAACAAGCCAGCCTTGCTCGTCTTGAAGCGGAGAAGTAACTCCTCGGTTTGCGTGACGTGCTCCGGACCCAGGGATGCGGTGAGGTGCTGGCTTCCGTTCAGGAATATTGTTGGGGATTCTGAGATCCAAAGAATACGTAATGATTTTTTTGTCTTTATTAGGTACATTTACACTTTGGGTATGCCAGCACCGTCGTACCCTAATACTTACATAAAGCTACTAAATAACGTCGCTCGAGATAATTCTTAAAAATACGTTATGATGTAAATTTGAACTTTATGTGGGTTTTTTAATTGTGGTTAGTTACAATCTTGATTATGTTGTATGTTGAAGACATAACAGGAACATCTTTATAAAAATAACATCGGTAGTATAAAACTTATCTATTTGAATGCAAGCTACTCGTGAGCCACCGGCTGCCGACTATTTGTTGCAGGAGTCGTCTTTGAGTGTGCAGTTGCGGCTCTTTAGTACGCGACAAATTCGTATTTTTTTTTCGCTGATATGATAATTACAAGCTCGTATGAAATGATAACCGCTTTCGGCTTAGTTTTTTTCACTAATATACATTTTTTCAATCATTTAAAATTGTAAATTACAATTGTTAGCTCTTCGGACCTAAAAGGTTCCGTAGCTTCTAGGGCGATAAAATGTCATAATTTTCGTAAAATAATTTAACTTTTCTCAAATAACACAGATATATACTACGTTAAACTACTTTGAAACTGTATGTTTACATTTATGAAATGAAATGAAATTTTATTTGTATACAAAAACTAACTGTATGTTTACTATAATAGACGTATTTTTAAACACTAAATAAATCATTTCTTTAGATCTAAACATTACCTCGTCCACAAGTAGGTCCGCCATAGTTGGTAGAGGAGCAATCACACAGCGGCCGGTTCCAGCCCTCGGAACAAATGCCCCCGTGCTGGCACGGCGAGCTCACGCACTGCTTCATCAGCACGTGACAGGCGGGGCGCACTGACGCTGAAATTGTGTTTAATTATATTAATCCCTTTATCTATCTATATATATAAAAATGTATTGCTGTTCGTAAAACTCGAGAACGGCTGAACGGATTTATCTAATCTTGGCCTTGAATTATTCGTGGAGGTCTAGGGAAGGTTTAAAAGGTGAGAAAAATTCGAATTGCCGGGTCGTGAGCGAAGCCGCGGGCGGAAAGCTAGTTTATTATAAATGTAATAGTCTGTCGATTTGTAAGTCTGTCTCTTTTTCATGACTTAACCACAGAACTGAATTGGATGAAGTTATGTACAGAAATTGTTTGAAACACAAAAAAGGAGTAGGATACCTTTTGAAACCAGGAAATGTGTCTAAATCATGAATAGACGCAAAAATTATTTTTTGAACATAGTAGAATTTATTATATGCATATCCACAAGCCAGTCTAAGGTAGAAGCTATTGTAAAAATTAAAAAAAAATATATCACCGAAATGATATTCTTTGTTCTTTTGAAAACTAAAAAGGTTTTCAAAAGTTTTGTTAATATTTCCTTTTATATATCCATATAAAACCAGGGCACACAACTAGTATTGCATACAACAGCACCATCAAAAAATAAAAACAGAAATGACGTTGTAACACGTAAATAAACAGTTTTAGCTAAAATTAAAATCAAACATAACCTAGTTTTATTTCTTTTATCAGCGCATAATTGCTATAATATAGATAAGTTTAACCCTTTTTAAAGCATCCGAATTACCAAAAGCTTTCAACCGTTTTTAGCCTCGCAGAACTCTTAATGTCAAGTGCTAAAAATAATTACGTCAGAAATAAATTGACTAAAGCCATGAACGTTTATTTTTAAATATTAAAATTTTTCCCAATAATTTCGCTTACGTAACTTAATCATTAAGTCGAAGGTTTTATAAAATGTTATCTTGTGTAATAAAATGTTACATTAATTTTTTTGTCTTTTCATTCATCCAACTGTCCAGTTTCAGGACTATTTTACGATGTCTAGTGGGCATGTCTAGTCGCATTGGTTTGCACAGTCATCAAAAACACTGTTTGTTATATCTGCAGTGATATATCAGATATTACACTACAATCGTCTACAATAGAAGAAAGAGCCTATGAGGACATGGGAGAGAATAGGATTAAAGAAGTAAAAAGAAATATGAAAATAAGAAGAACAGGGTGGGATTTTATTTCAATGAAAGTAAATTAATAAATAACTATAAAAACCCGACTGAATTATCTGTGAAGAAAAACGTGTCACATCGTCCAGCTATTTAGGCTGGAGAGTGCCAAAAAATGGACATGTTCATGGGCTGCTGGCAGTCACTTAACATCAGGTGAACCGCATGTCCCACTAGCCAGCTATAACATGAAATAAAAAAATATATTTATTTTTATTTAATACTAATCAATTAATTCCCCGTCCCTACACACGCTCAAACATGACCTTCCTATCACAGTCGCGTAGCAACCAACCCGAGTCCTGCTGCCGTCCCTGCATACATACGCTCAAACATGACCTTCCTATCACAGTCGTGTAGCACGAACCTGAGTCCTGCTGCCGTCCCTGCATACATACGCTCAGCGGCTTGCCGTTGAGCACGAGGTCGCGCACGCAGCCCACGAAGCCCTGGCGCAGCGCCGCCGTCCACAGCGCGGCCGGCGTGCGCGCCGCCGCGTACTCCGCGCCCAGCCCGCCCACGAACAGCGGCCCGTCCAGCTCCAGCTGGTTCGATTCCCCTGCAAATGATGTTGTATTCGAACATAATACGAGCTATTTTTTTATGTGTTCAGTTTATAAAAATCTAAATATTAACAATGATACATAGAAAGTGTAATTAATTAAAAATTACGCATACTTTGTAATTAGGTTTGCAAATTATCTTAAAAAGTGGGTAAATTACAGTGTCGTATTTTATTGAAAAAACAACATTGATGTATTATACTGAGGTATCATTCGGCGATCCCTTACATTCATATTTGCTGTATTTTACTAACACGCACACCATTTCTACGCTTTTATTATCCAATTCATTATGTACATAAGTTTTATTTTTAAACTACCAATATGTTTCAAAATTAAAAAATATATATTTTGAACATTCTATAAAATTTTGAACACAACTTAGAAAAAATTCCCTGTGTATTCAATTAATGATTTCAAAATAACCTTATGTATCAATTTTATTTACCAATCTACGGAATAAGATAGATACGTTGGCCCCTATGTGAAAATTGACAATGTATTTTTATTAACTAAAACATTTTCATCACTTCTAATATATTGACTTTTTGCATTTATTGAAAAAAAAAAAATTAAATAAATTAAAAAATCTGTAAAAAGTTTTTGAAAGGTATTTTACCTGGTGTTTTAAACTCTGCATTAGCTCCATCAACAGTCACTCTTCCATCCCTCCCAGTTCTTCTCAACAAAAATTCGTGCCAATGAGAGTCATCAACCCTTCGTCTAGACGCTCTCACCCGGACCCCGCCAGACCCGAGATCCATGTGCACATAAATATAGCCATTCAACATTTCCACCGCGAACAGATCCGCCTGAAATTTATAGCTTTACTAACATGTGTTTGCAACGTGCAAGATAAGATAAATATAATGGTTATATCATTGGAAAACACTTTGTTCTAAGCTAGAGAAAGATACGAGGATAAAGAGACGGGGAGAACGAAAACTAAATATACTCAAGTTACGTTTTTGAAAATCAAATAATGCCACTTCAGTATAAAAAGCAAATTACATTAAGCCTAGAAATAAATGTACGCTAATAAAACAAAAACGAAAATAACAATACTCGGCAACAAAAAGCCTCTTACTGTAGCACGTGATGCATGCAAACAATTTACAATAAATTCGCATTAAGTATGTATTTCTTAAACCGACTTAGCATGCAAAGATACGTAAAAAGTTTATAATAAACCCTACCTATGTAGCTATGGCAAACCTTTCTATAAGATCATCTAAAATGACTAAAATAATGTGTTATTGTGATTTATGTTTACATTGCGATACCGTGTCAGAATTTAAACAAGGTGTATAGCTCAGTGTGAATTTGTGTAGGTATTAATAAAGCCTTCTCGTGTAAAGCTTTCTATTAACACAAATCGATACCAACGGCGTTTGCTGAAATTCATAGCTCAGGTCAAGTGCTAGATCGTACGGGTTAGATGTGCTTAGGATGCTACGTGCACACTGATAGCGATAAACACAACACTCCAACGTTTAAAGTGGGTGAAACTTTATAAGGTACCATACACAAATTCCCCTACATCTGTGTCCTTCCATTTTTGTCACCTTCGCCTACCATGCAGCTTTGCTCAGTGGATAATGATTTTGATAAAATAAATTCCCTTTTAGACTACAAATTAAGAGGATTCCATTCACGAAATGATATTCTTATTAACTGCTTTACTGTTATCCACTGAAGTAAATTACTAGAAGATTGCAAATTTTAAGGCAACAACTATACAATTGTATTAATTAACAAATATCAAAAGGTATATGAACATTATGCAATCCCCTAAAATTGTTTGATGAGCATGAGATGAGAGTGGAAGTAGAATTCTTGTATTCTGAATGTTTCGATAATGATGATGGATTAATGATCACTCTGTAGTGATGGTTCAACCCCAAAAGCTTGGTGAAGCTTTTGGGGTCGGTAAGGGGTGCCTTACCGTGCAACCTACCCTTGGTGGCTTCGCGCCCATGTTGAAGAGGATTAAACCATTCGGCTCATTCGTGCGGAACTTGAATGATATCGTTCCTGTCTTCACTGCTTCCCATTTTGGTAAAATCTAAAACAGTTACACAATCAGATAATCGGTTTAAAACAGATATATGAAAACATTTTACAAAATCAATGTATCGAATGCTAAAATAGACACAATCATAATTCATTATTTCAATGAGGAACTGTTTTAACAAAAGCCCGTTTCAATCAATAAAATATTAACCCATACAACCCTATTGAAATTGACAGCTTATAAATATGCTGTTATAAGTCCCTATTAGTGATAATAAAACCCTTTATAAACGTATAACGTGTGGTAAAAACTAAAATTAGTACATGCCATTAGATTCAATCGTAACAGCACTAAGTGTAGAACATTACCAATGTCGTATACATAAATAACTAAGGGTTTCTGGGAATTAAAATGATTTAGACAATTACGGTCGAAACGACCTCGTGCGAACTGCCCTTGGGCGAGGGTTAGATCGCTACACTGATAGAAATACGTTTATTGAGGCATATTTTATTGTTCGACTTGTATTAGAACGTTTATGAATATTTAGTAGTAATATTTTAACTTAACATTAAACTTTTCCGATTTTTCTATGCATTTAAATAACGACTCGATATAGACTGTCAATGACTGTCTAAGCTTTGCTTCTAGTTCAATAAAAATAAACGTTTGTATTATTGTCGCCTGCAGGTCTTTGTCTTGTGTTTGTCTGGTATCGATTCTTCAACTAGTCTTTTGATGACAATAAAATATTAATGATTTGCTGTCTGAATGGGTTCTTATCGATTGAAATTAGCATTATTTTTCACAAATCATAAAATGATCCTTCAAAATCGTAATAATATTAACATGTGAATATGTACTTTTGTTCGTTCGATATTATATAATCAGGAACACATTAATTTCAGTTATGAATAGCTATTGAAAACTTTCCAACTACCCTCATTTTCGACATCGTACGTTGGACCCAAAAAGTTTGTAACAGAAATTTAAGGATTTTATATGTCGAAACTTCTAGATTTAATCATAAATGACGTCGGTTATATTGAGTATTAAAATAATAATCATTTATAGGGTTCATGGAATACAACACGATTTCAAATAACCGTTATCATAAAACACATCAGTATATTCCGATGTATTTCACCGATTACGAGTGCCGTATCCAGCAATTACAATAATTACCGGCCCATTTTATATATTTCCAGTTATAATGTATTACATTTCAATCATATTAAGTTTCCCTTTCGTTATATTATCAAGTTTTACTGAAATGTGTGATATTAACTCTACTATAAGTATGAACGTTCAGTGACAAGAATTGGAGCAAAAATCTTCGTGGATCTACAATAGTACTAGAGTACGGGTGATTCTTTGTTTAGATTTCATAAAGTAAGCGTAGATGATATCGTATTTATAAAATTTTGTGATCTTCAACTGAAAATATAATAAGTATGTTCGCATAACTCTTATGGATGAATTCATATTACTTTAAATTAATATCTCTGCGGGAAATACATGAACATGAGAAGCTTAGGATATTTCTTACAGTTTGCATATTTTATGGCAACAACAGCCACTGCACCAGTTTGTATAATTTATGTAAATGCTATTTGCATTTTACTTTACTATTTGAGTTATATTAATTTGTTTCATAACATTTTCTTAATATAATTGTTTGATGCAATACAAAAAAGCCATACAATAAGTTTTAATAATTAAATACATAGTTCCTTTTAAAACACAAAAGTTCAAATAGATTTATCATCTTTACATTTAACATAGACAAATTACGGCATTCATATTTGTGACCCCAAGTTAAATTTTAAATGTCAAAGAACCAAATCATATAAAAAATATTGTAAAAAGAAAAACATAGCCATTTTCGATATAAGTTTAATCTTCATTAGTAACGAACGTTCCAACAATCCAGAATGTTCTTTTATATTAGATAAAGTCAAATAATTGCTTTTAAGAATCGATACATTAACGAAACGTCTCACCAAAGCTCCTCCAATAAATTACATTTCCTTTCAAAGCAGAGCGCTCCGAGCGAAGTCAGTTCCGATCTAATCAGATAGAGAGACGAGGAACACTTGACCAAATTCGAGAGTCCGGCGTTTGAAGGACCCTCGTTACACCGCCAGTTTCCTCTAATGGGTCGGGTTATAGATTTTTGCGACCGTTTTTAATTGGTGCTTAGTCTGACGGAGTATTGTCAACTAATGAGGTGTGGAAGGTTGTGGCTAATGGCAAATGAGACGAGGATTAAATTGGGTCAAGTCTATTTATAGTGGAACCGAGCTCGTGTTATTGTTGGATACGTTTGTCATTCTTCATAAATGGATTTACAATAGAGGTTCTGTTTTGAAGCGTAATAGGTTTAAAAAATATTGTTAAAAAGTAAACATGGTTCAAATATAGCTGCTTTGCAAAACTGAGTTATGCTTATTACTACTAATTTAAAGAAAACCAAGACAAAAAAACACACATAAACTTGTAAACACTCATCTCAAAATATTTATATACAATCATTATTCTTATGTATTTTTGTGTCTAATTTTAAAAATTGTAGGCATCGCTAAGGGCTTTAATCTTGGCAAAAAAATACGCCTTTATTTCTTAGAAATAATTATGTAGTACTAACTCTACACCAAATATGATCAAATCATGTTTCACTCCCACGGAGTATTTTAACATCAGAGATCGCGAATCTCATCATAAAATACAAAACTTTCGCAGAAAACATACAACAAACAAAAGGTTGTATTTTAATATCACCAAAATATAAATCGACCCAAATGATCCAAGGCATTGTTAAGCCCTTCATAATAAAGGCAATTAAAACTCGATTGATACAAGTAAAACTGATTTGCTGACTGGAATGGGCACTGATTCCCATTTAGCAATTTGTATCGACCGAGTTAATGTTATTGCGGTCGATGAAATGTAGTCGGTGTAAAGACCACTAATTTATTTCTCGTACAATGCGTGCAGAGTGTATTGCAAATAAATTAATCTGATGATGTAACACAATTGTGTGGATCTACTAATACACGAGCTTGAGAATCATTTCTAGAAATATTATCATTTTAAGTATGTTTTTTCTTTAATTCATTAACCTTAAAATTATTTAAAAGTATAAATGCCACGATTGAAACTAAGCCTTATTAACTTCAACTAAATAAACTTACCGCTTAAGAAATGCTGACCTAAATTATATTAGTAGAACTAACCTAGGCTATACTAGGTTAAAGCTTATGATCTGAGAAACGACTCAAATTGTAGGGTAAGTTCCTTTTAGTCTATTTCAGTTTCTTCTAATCGATTCCGTTTAGTGTATGTTGCATCTTATTTTGTAAGTCAATTGCAATGTTATATTTTTGGGCTTATCCTGGGTTTGTCAGAGGCAGCAATTTTATTTACACATTACGTTTATTATCATCTTTGTTGGGTTGCAATTCTTGTTCCACGGCCGCCATCTCAGAATAAAGGGCGCATAATATGTTTTTATGGTTTAACTGACAAAGTATTGGTTTCTCAAAAAATATTGCAAATTGCATTCTCTACAACTTTGGTCTTGTGACTTTTTGTCATAAAACCAATAATAACAAAATTCATAAGGGTAAACGTCTTTGGTAGCATACCTTATAGAAGCATCGGAATTAGCGGTCAGACGTATTCAATATACTTTACTACCCGTTCTTGTATGCAGAGTTCAGTATCAACAAATGTCCCATACAGCCTAACAAACCTCTTCCGTCAAGTAAACTAATCATTAGATATCAAAAGTCAAAGGATCAGCAGAATCACTGGCTGTACACGCGTATTCCAACTTTCCCATATTTACTTACAAAATTGGTATGCAATACAGTTCCACATGAAATAGCGTCCAATACACACTTTTTAATTACAGTTTTCTTAAACCAAACTACTCACCAAATGTGCGTCCCTGGTAGCGAAGGTCACAGGATCGGCGGAATCAGTAGCTGTACACGCGTATTCCAGCCTTCCAGTCACTGTGATGAGCTTACTGCCGGTCCTGGCCAGGTCTATGAGGTTGAGGCGCAATGTGTCTGCTGAGAATTCCACCTGAGGAAAGAGAATTATTTAATACTTATAATTCATTTAACATTTTTATTAGCAATACGTACTAATATTATAGATGCTAAAGTAATTCTGTCTGGATGTCTGAATGACTCTTTATCATGCCTATCCATTGAACCGATTTGGACGAAATTGTGAACAAATATGGGTTGAATTCCGGGAAAGGACATAAAATACTTTTTATCTCGGACATCCCACGGAAAATATACGCCGGTGAAACCGGGGGTACAGCTAGTAAACTTATAAGGTAAGTACTAGAGTCTATAAGTGTTAATTCTAAAAGTAAATAGAAATTGAAAAATAATATCATAAATGATTTCGTCGATATCAAGATACATTATCAACAAATTTAATTCATTATGTAATGTTATTAGATTTTACAGTTTCAACAATTATTACCTGTAACCCAGTAACCTAGTTTTAATAGTTACTTAAACTCCCTATTCCTGTTCTCCTTTTTCATTATTAATATTTTCATTATCAAATGCGTTCTCTTGAATAAAAGAGATATTAAATTGAATGTTACAAGCAAATATGATCTAAATAAATCTAGGTAATCTATTAATATGAATGCGTTACTTGAAGTGTGTTCCATTCTCAACGATGCTATAACTTTTCAACAGGTGAAACTTTGGTCAAACACTCCTTATTTTATAAAAAAGAACAGTATCCCAACCAATATTATAAATGCGTTAGTAAATTTGTTTGTTTGTTACCACATTAAGCGTTATCACTCTTTTCAAAATATTGCATACATATTGCTTGAAGTAGAAGTACGATATAAGCTAACTTTCACTAGCACGGATTTTTTATGTCATAGCGGGCAAGCGGAGCATACGGTTCATTTGATGTTAAGTGACAGATCGCAGATCGCACAAAGTGTCGCAGATGCCCTGCCGGCTTGAGCTGTAGGCATTTCATGATTTAAAAAACAAAACTGACCTTCTTCAAACAGCCAATAAAGTTAGTATGAACTCGTGCGCCGGGCAGAGCGCGCGTGTTCAGCGAGCCGCCCACGTGCGCGCGCGAACTCGCGAGCATTGTGAACGAGCCCGCCACGTGCGCGTGCTCGGAGTATACGTCGTCGACTACTGCTGATACCTGGGGGTGAAAGATGTTATGAAGATGTCAACGTTACAAATAAATAAATAAATATTCTGAGACATATTACACAACGCATTTAGTCCCTAATAAAGCAAAGCTTGTACTATGGAAACTAGATTACTGATAGACATACTGAAAAAACTTTTTTTTTGTAAGTACATACATATGAGAGACAATGTTCATCACATAATATTTTTCTACTCGTGGGGATCAAATGAGAGAATTATATCTGAAACTAATTCAACATCTTAAGAGTTCAGATTTCTAGCTATATGCTATCTTATTAAGCTCTAATTTGAACTTAACTATAAATTTAGGAGGGCATGTTTTAACGTCGCTTATTAATTTTCATTAGTTTGACTTGGACAGAGATGAAATGAAATGAAATAAAAAGTTATTGAGTAAAATTAAACCATCATTGAAACATACATCCGTCACCTCAAAACTAGAAAATACTAATGTCCCCTCATTCGACATTGTAATTTTCCTTTTCATCTATACCCCAATCAATCATCACTCCATCTCGCTCATTGTAATGGTATCTGAAAGAGATGAAAGAAGCTTTACGAGCGAGTTGAAAGGGACCTCGTCCCCGAAGCCTTTAGATGCAAACCTAGTTATCCCTAAAGATATCAAACTTTCAAGGAAAGACTTAGGTGACCAACATACGAAATTAATTAAAGCGCATATTATCAATAAATTATTTTCTGAATTCACTGACATGAAATATGTTTTGTTGAAAAAAAGCATAGTCAGTCTTTTACGATGCAATTTAATGGTTGGAGTAACGTTAAAACGTCAGATTCCAATAAGAAAAAACAAAGACTTTTATAGTAATTGGCGCTTATGTATTAAATACATTTGACCTGAGTCTAGTACTCCTAGACACTTGAGATCAATAAGTAAGCTTTATAATTATTCTTTTAAGTGCTCTTTGTTATTACAATGCAGAATTTCGAATCATTAACATTTTGTTGTAGGCTATTGATTGAATTTATATAAGATAATAATGCTGACGATAAATAAACGCCTCGCGTATACTTCTGAAATATTTCTCTCATAAAATAGTTCATACCAGATGTTACATTATTGATATAACACGAAGCAGTTTGCGGTGAAACTTTTTTCATATTGAATTATATTGAATACACCCAGCAAAATATCAGGTCATAAAGTATTTTGTGTCAATTTATTAGGTGCGCAAAAACATTATATCGCATCTTTATGGCATGCAAGCAAAGCATGCCATGTCACCAAATGTTAAATGATTACCCTCTGCCATGAACACTTGCTTCAAAAGAGGACTAGACATAAAGTTTACATTAACGATGTCCAAAAGATATGACATCTTGTTGGCAAATCTCAATATAGACTAATCAACTGCGCAAGGGATACTAGAAAATCTATTCTCTTACACTCAAAACCCAAGGGGACGGAAAAACAAAACGACTGGAGATATCAGACACATGACCGACGGCTTTACATAGAGGATTGAGTAGTAAGTATCTAAGCCGGAAAAAACGCTCAAGTACAAATGCACGTTGGACATAACGAGGTATGATTTCTCATTTCCTATTAAATACTTCACACCAGTTTTGTATATAAATAGAAAATTTCCCAGTCCGAGTTTCTGCCTATTCGTGTCTAAGCAATACTTTCTTAAAAACAATTCATACATTGTATTCTTAATCAAGCATCAAGCTTGTCATGTATTTTATTCATGCAAAGACAAGACTAATATTTCTTTTACAAATATAGATTTCAACTACACGTGAGTGAACAGATAGCATCTGTACAGCGACGTCGCGTGCATCGCGTTTATTTTGTGAATTTATTATAACATTATGAGATAAAGGATAGCATCTTATCCTGCAAAGCGCTTGAAAAATGAACGTGAATTTTAAACGGAGAGAAACAAATGGTGTTTCAAAAGCCGTTTTATGTAACATTTCACAGGAATTGCAATGATTATTCATCCATAGATAAATTGAAGTGGGGAAGGAACAGGCCACCCCCACCTTCCTTGTGTCTTGACATCCCTAAGGAATGGAATATGATAGGTAGAAAGATAAATTGATTAGGAATAACGGCCTCGAGCGACTTTATCATCGGACGAAACACAAATATATAACGTATTTCTACAAAACCTGAAAAGAAACCCAATCATTGGAAAAGTTTGTGTCTTGTGTTTTGAGTAAATTTCACACCAGTGCGTACTTCAACTAATTTTAACTATAATTCGAACTGAAAACTTAACGGATCAGTTTTCAAATAAAGTGATTGCTGAAATGATTCAATGATGATTTCGAGGAAAATAAAAGGTATGAAAGAATGTTTGAAAAAACTAACTTACATCCAATTTAAACGATCAAACAACAACATCAGCTTCACTACCACTGATTTGTGATCAACTGATCACTTGTGAGAAGATGTGTAGAATCGCAGTACATTTCTATTACGAACAACATAGTACATAGGTGATAAAATAGTAATTATCAATAGCTAAAGAGCAACAGATCCTCCTGAGAGCTAGCACTTGGCCAATAAATCCCCACTATTATATATTAAATCATGTTCCAGGCCAAATTACATTGTTCACAACTATATATCGGATACAGAGATAAGACGAATTAGAGGAGTCGAGATTAATGTTTACTGTTTGTTGGCAAACACGCTCCGCAAATGGTCTGATATAGAGTTATTAAACTGACTTGAGAACAGTTCCGACCTTACCGCATAACCCTCAGGGCCCCGGATAGAAAGAAAAACATAACCTATTAAGCTTTCGCTGTCTTTAGTAGCGATCAACCGAATCATACGAATGTCACATGATAAAAAAATTGACCTTTAGAATATCAACCTACTTTTACAAAGAGAAAGAAAGAAAGAAAGTTTATTCCCTACACAAGCAATATCAATAAATAATAAACATAGAGAAAAATACAGACAATGAAAGTAAAATGAGAAGGAAAGAAAATACAATGCATGATAATAACAAGTATTATAGATAAAATAATAATATTATGAAGCACTCTTTTTAGAAGCAATATGCCACACGGATTCAATACCATAAAAAAATTGAATGAGATGGAATATGAAATGAGATGAGATAAGATGAAATTAATGTATGAAAATTTGTTACCTTTGTTTGAACATCAACCTAATTAATCAAAGATGCTTTGAATGAATTGGTCGAACTATTGTTGTAATCTTACGTAATTTTAATCAACAAATTGATTTTGATTACCGAAAAAATAAAGATAAAGCACGATATTTTACTGTAGACAAAAACAGTTATCTCGTTACAACTATGATACAATTTTTTAGAAAGAATCTTTCTGTCAGAAGAAATATTGCCATTTCCAGATCAGTTATATTGGTCTAACTACCACCCTAGGAGAAGCCTACCAACCATGTACTAAAATAAAGGTATATAACTTCAATATATTTCTAGAACAAACAATAAAATTTCTAGAGGAGTTAATTCTGCAGTATATAGAGTGGAGGCGGCCCTGCTTATCAATTTATAGTTAAGTCATATTGAGATATGGAATGGTAAACCCATAAATCTTGTGAATCCTATTATAATAAATGGTTGGCATTCAATCATGGTTGGACAACTTAAATGTAATTGCCACGTAGATAAATCTGTTTCTTAATTTGTGTTTCTCAGAAGTTTTGCGTGTAAAAAGATCCAACGCAATATCTTACATAATAAACAAGACTTGATATAACCCTTGAACTTTGTTTATCAGAATTTTTGTTTTTCTATAACATCGAGAATGACAAATTACCATGTAATTTTTAATTTTCATAGGATAAATACGAAATTAAGCAGTTTAATAACTGTTATTTTTATATCATTATAGAAACTCCGATCATGAATCAGGCATCGAATCTGCGTATATTTTTTAAGTGTTCAAATACTTTGGTTAATTTTTTGACATGTATTCAATTTCTAATTTTCATATAACATTTTTGTATA
Source organism: Phoebis sennae (assembly GCA_001586405.1). Taxonomy (NCBI): domain Eukaryota; kingdom Metazoa; phylum Arthropoda; class Insecta; order Lepidoptera; family Pieridae; genus Phoebis; species Phoebis sennae. The sequence continues at coordinate 536,318 of LQNK01000551.1, read as the reverse complement.
ATAAAAATTATTTCAATGCAAACACGAAATCTTTCAGCTTTACATATTCATATTTGGTAATAATAATATTTTCCATGATTTTAGAACAAAGGTTCTTTGCCAATTAGATCACACAACTCAACATTTATGAAAATAGATTGTATTGTGAATTCTTCCAAGAGGGTATTGTTAGCGCGCTCCATTCAGCCGGGTTCGTTAGATGATCAAAGTTGTATGCTTAATGTATTCGTTAAAATATTATTGGAATCTATAGAGATGTAGAAATATTGATTATCGAGTTATTAAGGTTATGAATTGGTATGAAATATTAAAATTTTTCACTGACTCTAAATCTATCTATTAAAAACCGTATCAAAATCTATACAGTAATTTTAAAGTTCTAAGCATACACCGGGATAGACAGCAGGAAGCGACTTTGTTTTATACTATGTTGAGGTGAAATAGACCAGAATTAAATGTATGTCGGATTTTAGTACGTTAAAATAATACTATTAAAATAAATTTGCTTACCCGACAAAAACTGGTGAACGGCGTAATCTGTGAAGAAAAAATGTTAATATTAATGTGTGAGAAATATACTGTTGAATATTAAATTGAATTCAAAGAAAAACATGAAGGTACAGTAAGCAAAAGATAATAGTACTCATTACTTATTGGCCATTCTATACATAAATGAAATGAAATTTATTTGCATAAACATGAGTAAATTAGATGTTGAATTTAAAAAATATACCTATACATATTTTGCTTATACAAGCGTGCAAAAATTTTACTGTAATATAACGTAATTAAATCTAATTAGTTTGAAGAGATTAATAGTCAATTTGATTTTATTGATTTAAGTTGAGATATCCCATCACGAACCACTGGATTCAGGTAGTATATTACACAATATATGGTCACTTATTTACGGTCTATAGTACACCTACCTCTTGTATCTTCCTCCTCACAGTCAACTTGTGCCACTGATGATCATCGAATCTGGTCTTAGAGGGTTTGATGTGCATCTCCTGCTTACCATTCCCCAACCCCATGGTGAGGGAAAGCCCTCCATCCCGAACAGCCAGGTTTAAATAATCTGCTTCATGGCCTATAAAATATATTTTCATGAAGGTTCAAGTACTCTTACGTTGCAAGTGCTATCATAGATGTTTTAATTATAACAGTTATTTTGTAGAAATGTAAAATAAATTTTATGATAAAACGTATCCACTTCATATATTTCCGAACATTGTACATAACTATAGTAATTGATGAATTATATTTGTAATTTTCCTAAAGTGTGTACTTTTATTTTTTCAATCGCGATATTTACGTTTATGGGTCAAGGTATATATCGATTGTATAACAGAATTCCCCGAAGCGTAACGGAATTAAATATCAGTAAAATTTAAAACGTATGTCAAAAAGGTTCTAGTTCAAAAATCTTATTATAGTATTAATGAATACATGGATGATAAAAATCCATGGGTTGTAACATCGCCTTAACAATTACAGGACAGTTGGATTTTCCGTTAAAATCATGATTGTAAACAATTACACATTGTATCAAAGCTTTTTGAAAAGAGCAACTACTCGAGTTTCTTGCCGGTTCTTCTCGGTAGAGACAGCCTTCCGAATCGGTGGTAAATAAAAAAAAATATATATAATATTATGTACATGTATATGACGTTCTAAAAGTGCCTCGAAAGAGGCCAATTTGGAAAATAAACGTTTTGACTTTGACTTTGACTTTAATTAATTAATTTAAGAAATGTAGAATAAAAATACCTTTTAAAGGATTTTAAACACGGTTCATTATACATTATTTTACATTATTATTTAACCTGATGTTTCGAACACATTACAGCGAGTGGTCACGGGTGACTGAAGTCTAGTCTAGTCTAGTCAGTCTATTTTACTCAATACAGAAAGTACTTGCGTTAAAACAAACGCAATAAAATACCAATGAAATGTATTAACCTAACTTAATAATCCTATCAAAATCAAACAGGAGCTTAATTTCATTTTCATGGTTAATTTATGAATCTCGAGTGCAATAACTTGACACCCATATAGATCTCAATTATTTTGTCGGAATGTCCAGAACTTGGCTTTCATTTAACATTGTTTATTGCTTACCCGTATAAAAAAGTAGTCCATTCGGCTGTCTTGTCTTGAAGTATAGTGATATTGCATCTTGTGTGCTCACGATGGGCTCCCCCCCGGTCTGTGTCAGGTCGTAGGAAAGGAACTCTGCGCCACGAAATGTAGCCTCTGACGGGGCTTTGTCTGTAACAAACATAATTTTAGAATGGTTAATTAATGAAAAAAAATTGGTAAATTGTAAAAAAATATTACTTAACAAAAATATATCGGAATTTTCATTTTTACGAGTGGTTTAAAACAAAATAATAATACATTTATGTACTTGAAGGCACAAAACAATGCACGTCAAATAAAATCAATGAATTAATTTACAAAAGAGGAAACGTGTATATTTTACTTCAATAACTTTACGAGTATGTAATTCACATTATTATTTAAATCACATGATGACAGTATAAATATATAAATTTAATGAAAATAAAATAAAAAAACAAATTCACACAAGAAAAAAGAACATTCGATCGAGCACATAAAAATTCTGAATTCAAAAACCATTCGAACGTCTCGCCAATCTTTTTTCTTCGCGCCTTTTTTCGCACCTCACCAAAGAGTTTCGTGTTCTATTCGACCTTCATAGATTCAGTTTTATAATATTCTTCCATAAAATAACAAAACTAAAGTAAGAATATTGTCGAAAATAATTAAAAGTTAATAATGTTTACTTGTAAATCAGAAGCTTTCTTTTCCGATCGTTCGAATTGTTAGAAAAAGTTTTTGTATGTAGTAAGGTAAGAAATTCAAAATGGCGGACATAATATTACAATGTCCGCCATTTTGTTATACATTACTATATTATTGTGAAATTATTCACAATTATTACCAAAATTAGCTATTAAGTTATGTTTATTTATTCTTGAAAAAAAATTAAAACTAATATCAGCATTATGACGTTCTATGTAGTTGTTTGAAAAAATAATAATTACACGATCACAGCAAAACCAACGATAGCAGCTTTAACCACTTCATAAATACGTTTATTACCATAGAATGTTGAACTTCACCCATTTCAAACAACTCTCAATAATAATTATTCCGGCAATACAATTTGCGCTATAACTTCAGCTCTGATTTTGCAGGAATATAGTTTGAAAATGTTCAGGTTTAACTTTAAGCCTTGGTATTTACGAATGCTATTTAGCTAATGTCTAATTTGCTGTGAAAGTAATTTTCTAGCAGTTATAATAGTCACTGGCTTCTGAGATAATATACAGGTTTTTTACTATATTTGTAAATGGATAGGATTCATATCCTACCCTCAATATCAATTAATTTAAGTTTCTTTATCTAATTGTGCTGAAAAAACTAAATAAAGACAAATTTTTAATTAAATTCTAACAAATGTAATTCAATTAACATTAATTAAATAAGTATATTTTTAACTTAAAAAGTAACAAAAAACAAAATATTATTCAAATATTTTAAATTTTTGATTTCTTTCTTTTAATATTTTTTTGTTTGCGTATAGCGTTTTTCGAAAACTTTCCCTACCTCTTTTATCCCCCTTACAAACTATCAACTATATTTACGATACATTTTGACCCCGATAAAGTTTACATCAGCCAATACTGAAAGCAAATTGACTTGTGGGGCAATAAAGCCGCCTATTGATCTAGCTTTCCATTCAACGGTATAAGGCTTTGAACTATTTATTTTTAGACCTCACACTTTGGCACCGAACATTTTGAGGTAAAGCCAAGCAGAACATAACATATTTTTTAAAAACAAATGACTACTTAGAAAAATTAAATAAACACACTACAGTTGTGTATAAGTGTAAATTTTTTAATTTAAAAGTCTGCTACAAAGGTTTTAACAAAAAAGGTTTAATTGCCTTTAAAACGAAAGCCATTTTTATTCAAGAAATAATTTTATCGCAAAATTTATCTAAATACAAAGGCATAATGGGATTCTTTCTCTGTATATAGAATACAAAACATGTATTAATTAAATTATTTATTATGCATTACAATACTATTACTACTATCACAATACTATTAACAAGGTAATAATTTTTTATATACGTTTGGTGATATTAACAGGTGAAAATATATTTTAACCAATATAATTTTATTAATTCTTTACATCATAATACATTTTGCTGTGATTTGTTTCATATAATACGGAAAATATAAATGAAAATAGTTTTGCTCCGCGGTTTCGTCCGCGTACATCTGTTTTACCCGTTCCCTTGGGATTTGATCATAATCCTTTCTATGTGGATGTTTTCGTCATAACATCTACCTGCATGCCAAATTTCAGCCTGATCCGTTCAGCGGTTTGGGCTGTACGTTGATAGATCACTATGTCAGTCAGTCTGCTTTGAGTTTGATATGTATATAAATGTCTTTCAGAAATATTATATAACCGCTGGATTTAGTGCACAACAAGACATCAATACACGAAATCCACTTAACACCGGTAGCGTCTGCGTTGAACCGGCTGAATCTGGATTTAACCGGACAAAGTGGCCGTTATCACCCCAGGGACGAAGTGATATTGCTACGAATAGCTAATAATTCTGTGAGCTATTGCGGTTTAATGGAATTGTGAGAATCCCTTAAGTTGCGATTGTAGAATGGAAATACATTTTATGCGATTCCATTCACTGTTTTAATAACTACCTATACACTTTTATAGAAATTGATATAATCGGAAATCACATTTAAATTAAAGTACATAATATTTCTTATTTTCTATGTAGCTTTCTACATGTTATGTGAGTATTAAATAAACGATTATTATTACTGACTTCCAAAAAACATTAATACTTTGATTGATTTGTAAATAAACACATCACTAGTTCCACCGTTATGCAAACTGTGGAACTAGTGGAGTGTTTCTTTAAATCAATCAAGATATAGTTCCATTAAGAGTTAATAATACAAAATATAATTAGTTAATATTATGCACTGTTTAGATATCAAGACATGAAATCCACTAAAAACCCTAGTAGGGTCTGCTACGAACCGTCTGAATCTAGATTTAACCGGACAAAGAGCACATCATCACCCGAGGGACGAAGTGATACCACTGCGAATTGCTAATAATTCTATGAGCTATTGTGGTTTAATCGAATTGTGGATGTCCCTTAAGTTGTTAAAGTAAATATATAGACCTACTACATCGAACATTTCAATTGACAACTTTGAAAGTATTTTAATCCTACTACTTCTACTAATATTACAAATGCGATAGTTTGTGATAATGTTTGTATGTTTGTTACTCTTTCAAGCAAAAACTACTAGACCGATTATGATAAAACCGACCGATTATGATATTTCTAATTTCGAAATTCGACGAGATCAGTTAAATATGTTAAAGTTAGAAATACGCCTGAAACCTCGGGGCATAATTCATAAACTTATCTCACTCAAAACAGTGTATCAAAATGCAACTAAAAATGTGTATACTTAGCACAAAACGGCCTGAACCTGGCCTTTCATGGAAACCCCGTAACGTGAGTCGTGGCAGTTGCATCACTCGAGGCATTATCCCTCTCATGAAAATAAATTAAGAAATTTATCAAACTGTAGTTTAAACTTGAAACAAATAATGACACATATCATCCATGTATTACAAAGTTTAATGCAAATATCCGAAAAGAGTTAATAATATTTAACATTGTCGTGTCCCATTCATACAAATATCTAACACAATAGTGAATGACCGACACTTATCATCCATGTATTACAAAGTTTAATGCAAATATCCGAAAAGAGTTAATAATATTTAACATTGTCGTGTACCATTCATACAAATATCTAACACAATAGTGAATGATCGACACTTATCATCCATGTATTACAAAGTTTAATGCAAATATCCGAAAAGAGTTAATAATATTTAACATTGTCGCGTCCCATTCATACAAATATCTGGCACAATAGTGAATGAATGACCGACACTTATCATCCATGTATTACAAAGTTTAATACAAATATCCGAAAAGAGTTAATAATATATAACATTGTCGTGTCCCATTCATACAAATATCTAACACAATAGTGAATGAATGACCGACACTTATCATCCATGTATTACAAAGTTTAATACAAATATCCGAAAAGAGTTAATAATATTTAACATTGTCGTGTCCCATTCATACAAATATCTTGCACAATAGTGAATGAATGACCAGCATTTTTAAATGTCAAAACATAACACAGAATCCGAAATTGAATTTTAAATTAAACAAGCTCTGCATAATGACTGCTTTTACATAAATAAACCGCTTTTATAGGTTATGCATTTTTGTTTGCGAGGTAATTCTGCAATGTTTATGGCGAGGGAGGGAAAATTTTATCATTAATTTTAAAAAATGTTTAGTAAAAGTCAATATTTAAATTTTACGATTTATATACAGAACAGGAACAAACTTCACTTTGTACATTTCTTTCCGTTTCATGTTTTATTTTATTTTATGTGTTTTAATTTTTAACTAATACTTTTAGATTTTCATGCTAATATTGTTTTTCGTACGTTTTTCTAAGACACCATCCGATTGATGCAGTGGAAGTGGCAATAGTCTATTGCGCCGGAGGGTATGGGTTCGATCCCCACGAGTAGAAATTCATGTGATGAACATTATAATTTTCTACTATCTGGGTGTTAATGTATAGTATGTATGTATTTACAAAAAAAGAAGTATGTTAAAATATGTCAATCACTTATCTATTTTCAGTAGTACAAACTCTGCTTAGTTTGGAATTAGATGGCGGAGTATTAAATCTCCCTAAATTTATATTTTTTTAGATTTATGAAGGTGCTCATAGTTTTTAAAAAAATATCACTATCTTCATAAACTCGGATATTATGTACCAAATTCGAAATTGACATTAATGCAGGACGAGTATCCGGGCGTCATGTTCGCGCCATTTCCGTCGCCGCGTTACGAGACCTCACGGAAACGGCCGAGCGAGTGGGCGAATATAAATACGGCGGAAATTTGACTTGGCGCGAATGTCAGAGGCGAAATATGAAATGATTGTCAATTTTGGCAGTCATACATGTTATTCAAACTTTTTATTAAAACTCTTACGTTCCTTTATACGTAACAGAATCCTTAACTAAGATAAAAACATACACATTGGTTGTAAAACTACAATAAAACGATAATTTATAGATATTTCTATACCAAGTTTATAAGCCTATAATAACCTTCAAAAAACCTGTAAAGTTTTGTTAATAATAAAACCTATTCAATGTTAACACAGACATGACCAGTAACGGTTTTGAACTTTGAAACCATTTTTGCATCTACCCCGTCACCAGAATAATCTAAAATGCTACCCATAAAAGCGCTCGCAGGTTCACGTACAAACGGCACTGCAGTAAAATTCCACCAGCGGCATAAAAAGCCGATAATCCCGGTGTATTCAAACCAGCCCCTAGATTGCCTTCGAACGGAAAACGATCGAAATTCGAGAAACGATAAATAAAGTTACCTTTAGTTGAGAGGACTTTTATTAAGTTTTTTTAACTGTACGCGTAGATAATACATATTATGAGATAGACCTAAATGAATTTTTGTGTCAATTATTGGCCTGATATTTTTTACTAACTATGTCGTAGAGCTTCACGCGCATAACACAATACTATAAAACCTATAGTCTTCATCTATTAATAGTGTACCTAACACATTTATTTCAAATCGGACAGTTACAAACGGTTCCAGAGATAAGAACGTTGAAACAAATAAATAAAAAAATAAGTATAGAACTACTTAAAATATAAAGATGAAGAGAACCTAAAGTTTTACCTGACAATATAAAATGAAATGAGAGCTTTTCCAAAAAATATTGCATACTATTTTTTCTTCTAACTTTTAAATAACACAAGCGGCGCAAAAGCCAATAATCCTAGTTGTATTCAAATTTGAACCGAAAACCGACGAAATTCGAAAAACTTTCCACGTTTTACTAAGTTATATTTAGTTAAAAGATCTTCCATTGGATAGCTGTGATTATTGGTGACTACCAATCATTCACGTTCAGTATTTTAAATCAAATTCAGTTGACGTTACTGGAATACCCTATGGAAATCATTCATAAAGGAGATATTAACAATTTTTACACTTATAATCTTAAAGTACTCGTAAAGGCTCGCCCCGAACAAGACCTCGCGTTGTAATGTATAAATCAAAACCTATCATTTGATTCCACACTCGGACACACATTTTAAACCTTTCAACTGACTTTTTATGTAACTATATATGAATTTTATATAATGGATGCTCATGTCCATGTGTATGTATTTGAAATAATTATATTTTTATATTGTTTAATAGCTAAGGGGAGCAAACCAGCAGAATCATCGCCTGGTCTTAAACGATCAGTATCGCCCATAAGCACCCACAATTTATTTTCGTTTTAATATAAAAAAAAATGTTTAATTAGATTTTACTATTTCCTGAACTGAAAATGTAAACGAATGAAACTAGTTGTTTTTTATGAATTCAGAAGTTATCTGCAATCGCGTCTGATGGTAAGCTGAAACGCCTATTATGATTCTTGCCTGACTAAAGCCGGCATAAAAAGCCGGTAATCCTGCGTGTATTCCAACTAGAGCTCACTAGATTGGCTTCAAATGAAAACCGATCGAAATTCTAGAAACGTCCAACGTTTTTGAAGTAACGTTTGGTTAAAAGATCGGTTATTCGACGGTGGTGACAGATAAACGTACTTTTTTATTACGTTTTTCATACTTTTAATGTATTTGTGTAGTAAAAATTTACATTTAAAATATAAAAAAGTGTATGAAAGAAGTGAAAATTACATGTGGAATTCAGTTTAAAAATTTCACTCATATTTTATTTAAATAAATATTTTTATTGACTTAATTATTTAAAAATAAGCGTGTACGGGCTTCCACAATCAGTGCTTTACATGACCATACAATAAAATTAGTAATAATAAGTCAGTATGCAGTCGCATGTCACATAAAGTCGCTTCAATTATTATCAATTTTATCAATCATCATCATTATCAAATACATATTTTTTTATTAGGTCTACCAAACTGAACGTAGCACTACAAAATTTACAATACCTCAAGCCTATATCTAATAGGTGTTTGACTTTCTAGAGGTGAATACAGCCTGTAATAATTACATATACTATATCACATTTACATATATCATATCAAAGTATTAGTGTTTTTATCAACAACCCATTACAGTCCACTTATATCGACAAAGACTGTACGGGTTCTGTCTCAGCATGTAAATCTTGTATATCGTTTTATACTTTTCGATACAAAAATACTTTGTAAATGCAACAAATTCACAAACGGGTCACATTTATATACATTTACGTGTAATATACAGGTCACAGGTTATATACAGGTTACATTCGGTTGGTCATTAGTTATTTCCCGTCAAAGCGTTGACCCATAACCTTTGACCTTGGCATTTAAACAGCCTTAACAAGCCGGCAATAAAACTATTATGAGTAGTACCTTTTGAATTACGTCCTTTGTAAAACTGTAAAAGCGAATTATCCAAAAAATCCTACAATAGAAATTGGCTAAATTAGGCGGTAAGGGCTAATAATCACTACTATTTTATTTACGCGACATGATTTTAAAACTATTGAATAGTAAAGTGTTAGCATTCCTACTAAAGTTGGTATGTTAAATTTATGTAACCGGGAATTGACGAGTATATTATTACTTAGTACTTACGTGAAGGCGTTTAGCAGGGGTACTATATTTATTCATGTTTGTGACAACTAAATGTAATAATTAATGGATGTATACACTAAGTAAGAGCAATATCATTGGGTATTTAGATGTTTAATATTGTTTCATGTATGGAAAAATATTAAAACAAAAAACAGACTAATTGATTGTTGTCAAAATAACAGTGAAATAATGTTGCACGCTTGTTCCTCCCCATTCTGTAATACCGTCTTCTCTGCTTACGCTAAAACTTATTAAAAATACAAAAAACTACATCAAAGAAATCTCCGAACATAAAAGAAACATCTAACTATTGTTACTTTATTATAATATAAAAGTATTATGGAAATATACATCGATCCGACCTTTCAAAGTTTACGTAGGATCCCACCTTTGTAATGAATATGTATTACAATAATTTTATGACCCATATAATATGGTTACCCTCAGTTACTGATACACGAGTATTTTCCATGTCAGCCATTGAGCCTGAGCTTCAAACACTAAAAACAATTGATTTATTAAATTAAATAAAAAAAAAATTTACTGCAAAAAATCACTTAATACAAACTCTATGTTTGTACTTTTGTTAATTTTGGTAATTGTTGTTAAAAAATGTTTATAAATAAAGAAATTAAAGAGAGAACGTACCAATTTTTCGATGATGATACGAATACCTTCTTCTATTATTCCTACTTGAAGTCATATATATTCTACAAATAACTAAAAGGTATAATCTAATAACGGTATAACTCAATCTTATACGTGTGCTCTTATACACATTCTTGGATATCTTCAACTTTTCCTCCGCTATGATTAAACCTGTAATTTTCTGAGCACATTAGTTGCACCTGCACCATATGAGCCACAGCGCCATTACTCAAACTTAACTTTAATTAAACATTAAACTTATAAGGTATATTAGACCAGGTGAAACACACTTCTGATATTAAGAAAATATCGCGTGAACTTATTCACATTGTTACATACTGAGATAAGGAATTAAATTACAGCATATCTACGAATAACGGACAAAGCTTTATTAGCAAATAGATAATTTGGGTCGAATAATCCTAAATTTTTCTTAAATAAAACCAGAAAGAATCAATTTAAAGAGTAGTTAAGTATATACTGAGATTTTTAGACATGTACTCCAGTAAGTACAAAAAGTAAATTATACACTTTTTGCACTTAAATAGAGAAACGCTTCGCAATTGAAGTCAGCAGCGCATTTAGCGCTAAACCGTAATGGCCGCCCACCACGCCACTCTAAAGCCTGCTGTACACTCAACGTGCTAACTTCTTATCCTCTAGGTTCTGGAAGATCAATGGCACTTTCTCATGACTGTGGTATACAGCTGAGTCAGGACCTATTTCATGAATTTAGCATACCATACAACTACCTCACCTAACTTTCTGTAACAGGCAATTTCTTCCCATGCAGTATTTCTATTTCTTTCTGTTTATACTTTCGTCTGTCTCTCTTATTTAACTGTCTGTTGTGTACCTTAATAAATTTCTTAACTATCTACACATTGGTAGACGCATACGTGGACGTCATCTGTTGACGGTATGCGGATGCTTCGTCAGACGTAAATTACCTACCACGGCTATCTCCGAATAGACATATTACCTCATAGGCAGATGACTCCCGCATATGCGTTTGCCGATGTGTAGAGCAGGCAGAAGAGATGTAACACCTAATATAAGAGTATACAGTCTATGCGTCACACTCAATTGATGAGACTTCCTCGATCTTGCTACTTAAGGAGTCAAATAGATTTGAATTGCTTAAAATATTTCTTCAGAATTGTAATATGCTAATTGTACTACTTTTCGGTGATTTTGTGATGGTTCTAAGTTTAACGATAAATGTTTTTTTTTAATATTTAATCTAATAATACGTCTACAGTAATAAATAATTCCATTCCTCTAGTATTGAATACTTTGATTCCTATCCTTCGTATCTATATCAATACTTATATTCTAGAAAATAGAGACAATCGAGCTTGCAATGTTTGAGAATATAAAAAGAAA
>LQNK01000551.1:483407-522375 GCA_001586405.1 Phoebis sennae | reverse complement strand
TGTTACGAATCGGTAAAAAAATTAAATGGTTTACTATAATATCTATTGAATTAAATAAGCAATTAAAATTACTATCTTTAATAAAAAAAATAAATAAACTACAGTATCTCTACGGATTAATGAACAAAGCTTTATTAGCAAATGGATAATGAATGAATAGTTGAGCTTAAAAGTGGTCGAATAATCATGAATTTTTCTAAAATAAAAACAAGAAAGAATAAAAAATCAATTAAAAAAGGAATATGTATATACTGATTTTAGACACGTACTCCAGTAAGTACAAAAGTAAATTATACACTTTTTACACTAAAATAGAGAAACGCTTCGCAATTGAAGTCAGCAGCGCATTTAGCGCTAAACCGTAATGGCCGCCCACCACGCCACACTAAAGCCTGCTGTACACTCAACGTACAAACTTCTTATCCCCTAGATTCTGGAAGATGGGTGGACTTTCCCATGACTGTGGTATACAGCTGAGTCAGGAACTATTTCATGAATTTAGTATACCATACAACTACCTCACCTTACATTCTGTAACAGGCATTGTCGTCCCACGCTGTATTTCTATTTTTTCATGTTTATGACATCAACAGATGATGCTCACATATGCGTCTACCGATGTGTAGAGTAGGCAGAAGAGATGTCACACCTAATATAAGAGTATACAGTCTATGCGTCATACTCAATTGAAGGGAGATTTCCTCGATCTTGCTATTTAAGGAGTCAAATAGATTTGAATTGCTTAAAATATTTCTTCAGATTTATTATATACTAATGGTATTTTTCGAAATGCCAGTGATTTTGCGACGGCTCTAAGTATAACAATAAATGTTTTTTTTTTTCATACGTGACCTAAGCTTACATGTGTCTACAGTAAAAAAATAATTCCATTTCTCTAGTATTGGATACCTTGATTCCTATCCGTCTTATCTATAACAGTACTTATATTCTAGAAAATAGTGACAATCGAGATTGCAATGTTTGAGAATGTAAAAAGAAAATTTCTATTTAGAGAGTTGCTTCTTGATAGGATTGTACATCATTTCTTTTTAGATACAAACACATTTTTTACTTTTGTAATTCCACTAAATTACAACATTACTCACGACCGGTTTCGAACCTCATCGTCAGATAAAAATAGAAATATAAAGAAAATATCACCTCTAAGTCAACGCAATCAAAAGATACATCTTTTGCCGTATAGTGTGTAAATCGCAAGGGAATCAAAAACTAAGGTACCCATTGACCTAGAAACGTGAAATTTGGTAGGCAAAATATTATGGCATGAGTATAAAGATTTTTTTTAATCCATACATTTGTAGTATATTATATTGTTACCTACTAATATTATAGATGCGAAAGTTTGTGAGGATGTACGCATGTATGTTACTCTTTCACGCAAAAACTACTGAACTGATTATGATTAAACTTGGGTTACATATAGGTAAAGGTTCAGAATAAAATATGCGCTACTTTTAAACCCAGAATTGCCGCAGCAACATAAGTTATGTGGGGAAACTGCGGGCCGCGGATAGTTGATTATATTTAACAAAAACATAAATATAATGAATGTCAATCCATCAGGACTAGTATTCAAATTAAAAATTAATATTGAAAATGAGAATTAGTGCACAAACAAATACTTATTTTCGCACCAAACCTTAAATTAAACAACAGGATAAACAAGGAAAAGATACAGTACATTTTTTGCAAATTTTACGTGCAATTTCATCACTTTCAATTAAACTATAATCCTCTCAAAATACAGATCAAATTGCATCTTCGCTTGCTAATGAAAATATAAGCCAACAGTATTATAGCACTTTAGCCAAGAATTATATTACGTTGGTAAATGGTTTAGCAACACGCCACAGTTTAGATAGTTTAACTGTAATGGAAGTGGTTAAAACTAATCTAGTGTAACACCTTTTAATGATAACCTATTTATATTTCTCTTATCTTCTTATTACTATGCTATGATTGCAAGAATCGGGATAAAGAGTTACAATCCTACTAGTCCTACTGTATAAATGCAAAAGTTTGTGAGGAATTATGTATTTGTGTTTGTTACTCTTTCACGCAAAAACTACTGAACCGATTGTGATGAAACTTGGTATACATATAGGTAAGTAACACGCCACGTTAAAACTAATCTAGTGTAACACCTTTTAATGATAGCCTACTTATATTTCTCTTATCTTATAGGGATAGAAAATATCCTTACAATCCTACTAACTACTAATCTACTAATATTATAATTGAGAAGGTTTGTTAGGATGTCTGTATGTGTGTTTATTAATTTCATGCAAATACTCCCTTAAACATAACATCAATTTATATTATTATTAAGTAAAATGTATAAATGACTGAATTGTAATATGGGTACTGAATTAACGTGAAATAAACAAAAAAAAATCCCTTCCTTCGAGCCGGCAAGCCATCTACGACACTTTGTTGTTATGGATGTTCATGGGCTGCGGTCAATCACTTTAAAAAAATTGGAAACGATTGTGATGAAAGTTAGTATTCATATAGATAGGTAAGGATCCAGGATATGAACGAGCGAACAAAGAAATCACTCTGAACAATGAAACACTCAAAAGAAAACAGGAATAAAAACAAAAACCGAAGAAATTTTTAACTTAAGCAACACGCCACACTTTAGTTCAACTGTAATGGAAATAGTTAAAATAACTCTCACACCTTTTTAATGATAATAACCTACTTAAATTTCTCTTATCTGTCTGTTAGTTTCCGTGCTGTATCAAGAACTGGGACAAAAATTATACAAATTATGCATTACTAGCTGTTCCCCGCGGTTTTACCCGCGTATGTTCCCGTTCCCGTGGAATATCCGGGATAGAAATATCCTATGTCCTTTCTCGGATTCCAAATGATATTGATACAAAATTTCATCCAAATCGGTTCAATAGTTTAGGCGTGATAATAAGACAGTCAGAGAGATGCTTACTTTCGCATTTGTAATAGTAGCAAGGATTTTTGTACAAAAAAAGTTTACTAATTTTACGACATAAAGCGTGTAATATTTTAAAGTGATCCATTTAGTTGCCAAAAACATTGCCGCATTAATTTGTCTACTTATTTTAATTCAATACCTTTTTAATGTTAGATAAAATTAGCCCTTTTTGCAGCTTCTCTTTATAATATAAAAAAAAAACATCAAAAACCACCAGAGATGTAAATCTCCAGTAAAGTAACAGATCTAAAGAGAAAAAAACTTAGGAAGATAAAAGGGAAACTTTCCATGTTCCGCGAAAAGTTCACAACGTCCTATCTTTATGTATGAAAAACTAAAGTATGCCTTTATATAGATGAGTTTTGATCAAAAACTTTACAATATTCAGCGAGTAAACTAAGAATTACTTGGGAATATTAAATATTCATGATAAGCTTTCAAAACTAGGGTTCTAAAAGGGATTGAAATTATTATTCTTTTGTGACATGACTTCAATAAAATACCTGACTATGAACCGTAGGCATGAGTATGAACTACGCTCCAATCAATACAGTCTACAAAGCAATCACGTGGGAATTGTAAATATTACTAACTAAAATACCAAACGTAGAAACATTTTAAACAAAATTGCTTTGTCTTTGAAAGTATCGTGTTATGCTTTATACATATTTGCTAACGTGTACGATGAGGTCGATACACGTGTAATCCAATGTGAGGTCGCTTAATAAATGAAATATATTAAATATCGTATCGTATACAGATGAAACGTATCATGGTATATTACTTCCTATACTTTCCTTTTACGGCGTTTTTATAAGCCCCATGTTTTTATCTAAGGCCATGACTGTTAAAAAATATTAGATTTAAGTATGATAATTGACTCATGAAATATATACATTAAAAGATGCTAAATAGTTATAGCACAAATTTTATTCACACCTTTTATGGTCTACGGAAAAAGTACAACATAAAGGCGATGCTATGTGACGGTGACGCTGACGGTTAATGCCTCCCTGACCGATATCGGGCATGGTGGCCAATCTCTACAGATATCAGCCAGAGCTGTTACAAAGATTTCTTCGTCAAAAAAATCCCAATAATTTTTTTTTCGTTCCCACCCGGTATTCGAACCCGAGACTCCTCGATCTGTACTCAAAGATGCAACCACTAGACCACCTGGCGGATTTAGTAGCATAAGTTATGATTTAAAATACCTCGCTCGCAGAAGGCGCCTTCATAGTCCCCATCGCGGCATTCGCACACGGGCCCGTCGTCAGTGCTGATGCAGACGCCGCCGTGCTGGCACGGGTCGCGCCGCTCGCACGCATCCCCGCTGGCGTTGGTTATGCGCGATGACTGTAACAAAGGGATGTTTAGTTCCACTGAATGAACACCACATAACAAGCCTTAAACACATACACGCTATAAGAGTGGGAACCGAGCATTGCACGATTGGGCCAAGCCACCATATGTACCACCCCCCCCACTCAAAAGACCGGCATGAAGAGAAACAAAACGCTTCTTTTGATATTGAGACTTAGTAGTAATAAAACAATTTGCTTAAATATGAATACGTCTAGTATATAACTTAAATATACAGTAAAATACAATGAAATTTCGTGTACAAAACGAGCCCTAGTTCACGTTATAGTTGAAAGACACCCTCTTATCCCTAAACCTGGTTCAACTACCTCTAATACATTATTAACAAAGACATTGTAGGTTATTACTCAGCTTTAAGTGTCCTTATTTTCCGTAATAAATGAATTTATGAGGCTCGTAACAAGTGAATGATTGTTATATGAGCTATACAACTCTATACAGCTATACGACTTTTGTATGATTTAATAGCATAGTACATAATAGTATATGACTGCCGATGGTTAAATGGTTACATGGAATAGAAACAGCTTTCTAAGATATTCTTGCTTCTAATAGAATAAGGAGAAGTTAGCTTCGTTAGTAAATAGAACCTTAATTGAATTTATACTGATAGATGATAACTTACATGGATTAGAAAAAAAAAGTAATACAATTTTTAAAAACAACGTTTGAACTTTGTGTAATACTAATATATATTACGTATAATTTGTATCAGTTAGCCAAAATAGCCGTATTACCTAATGTTAAATGAACATCACTTTACGACCAAATATTTCACATTTTCTTGATTACCTTACGTCAGATTAAACGCAAAATAATTTTATACTCCTTATTTCAATATTACATTAAGTCAACCTTCAACTTTAAATACATCGTATAAAATTAGGTCCACTTAGCCCCCACGCTATTCCATGTATTGCGAAATGCTGAAGATAAAACACTCTCCATTAAGTACTCAAATAATGGCTTTTTATTCAGCGTTTTATCGAAATCCTTTCACAAGGTCCAAATAGCACGTTAAAGTTAATAATGTTAGGTCACGAATTTACTGCATAGCATGATCCATTATATTACGCCCACGTCATACGACAGTTCCGCACTGGAAACAGGACTTGCGCCTTTCGCTTTTGGAAAAAATGTTGTATGCGATGCGGTATTTTTTAGGGTAGATAGCGGAGCATGCAACACATCCGTGAGGTCTCTGACGAGGCTTATGAGCGGCGTTTATCATTTACCCTCAAATGACCCGCCAGCTCGTTTGCCCGCTTTCATTTAAAAAGTGTGGTTCACTTGATGGTAAGTGCTAAGCGCAAACATCTCTAACAATGGATTTAAATGACAAATCAATGAGACCCAAAATCTGGCAAATGGGTGGACAAATTTTTCCTCCTACATTCATTACATGATTGAATTTTGTTACAAGCTATAGAAGTTTAAAATACTGATGTACAATATTACGCAACTAATTACCCGTACGTACACGAAGGTACATAGGTATCTTACATAACAATAGGTTCCAGTTTAAATTCAATTACATTCGCGCGACAAAACCGTAACTCACCTACGCCCACACTCAAAAATTCCGCGTAGCAGTCCTATACCAGCTACGAAATAATGGCTACGGCGTAGGCGGTGCGTAGGTCGTGGAAACATACGGATTTCAATGGAATAATAAAACGCCATTTGGAATTCAGAATCTTGGAAGTCGTTATCATATACTAAAGGTTAAAAATACAACAAGACCCTATGTGTGGTATATTAATAGGCTCATTTGTTAACTAATAACTTCAATTATTTTTATAATATTTAGTACATTAACATTCGCAATAAAGCTTTTCCTATCTATCTATCTCCAAACAATAATGTGTTTTTGTAAAAAAGATGATTTAGGAAATTTCACTGATTTTTGTTGCCTATTGCCCCCGTATATACCTTAAATATAGATCATATTTTTTTTTTCACAAACACAATAATAAAAAGATTTGAATGCAAATAATTCATTGGATTTGAATACACAAAAGTATTTCTTACGTAAAAAAGTACAAAGTAGATCAGACAAATATTAAGCCTCAATAGCATGACATGTTTCACTAACATACTTATAAAATAGTGCGCGTCCTAAAACAGTTTTATTTGAAGAATTCTTTTGACCTATTTGGCACGATCGTTACTCTGTCAGCCAAATATATATCGAGATAGCGAAATTGTTTTCATTATATCACTACTGTTAGTAGATAAAATATTATATTGTGTTGTACTTGAATGTAGAAGTTATGAGAAGTCGTTAGTGATTTTGTTGTAGACGTTTAAGCGAAAATCCGAAATGATTGACTTAAAAATTTGTTGATATTAGATTAGTAATTTAAGTAATTGTTATCATGTACTAACAAACTAATAACTAATAGTAAAAAACATTTCACAATTCGTTTCGTAGTGTATATGTAGGCAAAAAAAAAATATGCATACAGTGAATGGTTTTAATCTTATATTTTTTGCTATAAGGTTAAAACAATTAACTATATTATGCGTCTATCTGATTAATCTCATTAAGTTTCCGGTACAAGGGCAAAATAAAACCTTAGGTTGCATTAAAGCATACATCAAGATCATGTAAAACTAATTAATAATAGTCTATATCTTTAGTATTCTCAATCAATATTCAATATTTTACAGACAAACTGTAACCGATCTAACGTTATCCTCTGCGATTGTACACAAAGTCTCTTGCCCTATATTTCAAGTTTCATTATTGGCGCCCAAACGTCTGTCAATAGAGAATTCGGTATGGGTGTGAAATTTAATACGTTAGAAACATTTTAAGAGTCGTAAAATATTGTGCAATGATTGGCACTTGATTCTTCGGCTGTATTTTTAATTCTATACTCATTTAAAACTGCATTATCTTATCTTCATTACGATTTACGATATCACTATAGGACGACATTTTTTTTGAAGTCAAATAATAAATATTTAGTTTAAATAGTCACCTGATGCTTCAAGTTGCTGATTCTCATTTTCAGCGTTTTGACATTATAAAAAAAATTATGCGTCAAGTCAAACAGATATTAATACTATAATAAAAAAATAGTTTAGGGGTGTTTCTAACTCAGTATATTTATTTCTTTAAAACAGTAAAACAACAGTAAAAAAAGTAAAACAGTTTTATAAAGTTTTGGTGAATTTTCAATGAAAAAAAAACATTTTTTTAATATATACGTCTGTAAACAAAATATCTTGCGCTATATTGCGAGTTTCATTATGGCGCGGGCGCCCGAACGTCTGTCAATAGACAATTCGGTGACTAACATTTTATGAGTTGTAAAATTGAATATTACTGAACGGTTGACGGCTGATACCATAACTTTCATTGTATTCAAGTCAGTCGCATTAATACTAATATTAAATAGTTTTTGTCAAAATCTATGTTAGTATTTTTTGGATGCGATACTAACCCCGTAGATTTGCGTTGTCTGTCTATCTACTGCTAACTAGCTGTTGCACTCGGCTTCGCTCCCGTAGGATAATAGTATTATGTTATAAAATTAAATTTTAAGGGATAATGTAGAATTCGAATGGTAATTATTTTTTACAAATCGGTTCAGTAGTTTCGGAGCCTATTCAATTCAAACAAACAAACAAACACTCAAATCTTTCTTCATTATAATATGAGTGTTAATAGAAATTATTTTATGACAAAGAATGAATCAGTTTTCAAATTTTTAAACCATGGTATAAGTTAGTTTGAAATTACTTACTTTCATAAATCACGAAGCGTAACTACAAACTTTCGATGTGGGTGACTTATAAAACATTTCAGATTAAATAAACTTATAAGTAGAATTTATATGTCTCATTAATAACTTTAACATTGTATACCTTCACAAATCACATAGCATAAGCCTTCAAAGTGTATGCCATAAAATACACGTGCAATGCAAGTACAAGTGCATTTCCAGTCTCAAAACAATTTAAAATCCCTGACTCGTCACAGACTACATGTTTCGGGACCATTAGCGGCGCGGAACGGCGGCTGTCCAACGTTTTACCGCGCCACTTTCTGCGACTGTGACACTAACATTATGACTCTGTTAGCAAGACTGAAAGTGGCAGAAATTTATATTTTCATTGACTGATTTAATTTTTTTATACATTATTACATATGTGCTAACTGAATATTGCGTACCCATTTATGACCGCTTGGCCACAGCTAACAGCGATGCTAATTGCGGCGCTGTGGCTGAGCGGTTAGGATATCTTATACCTGGAACTAGTTCATCTGTTCGTCTATTTCTGCATGCCATACACTTACCCCTCCTTATTCAACACAATATACTTTGTGTTATTAGAAAATCCAATACACTTATTACAATATCTTTTCATATATTGATTGAACGATAAGTATTGTATGAGCCATTGTATTATTACTTTTCAAAAGAGCTTTGAAAAAGCTAGTTTGGAAAAATAAATGATTTGAATTTTAATTTTAATTTTAAGCCAAAACTATATAGTAATGAATTTATACGCAGAAAGCTAAAATTTCATCACATTATTCGATTTAACTGTATGAATAAATTGGCTAATAAAATTATTATTTCTTTCACGACAAGCGTAATCGCATAATACAGGGGATCCAATTAGTCTAATTAATAAATGTCACTTATACAGCACGTGACGGGACTCGATTATACAACATCTCAATAGAATTTAATATCGACTAATTGTGTGTTTCGAAGAAATTTCGTAATTTAATGTTCCGCCCCAGATGCCCTGTTTGTTTACTTTCAAAATTATTACGATATTTTTCGCTGTTATTCGCAACTTTTCAAAATTAGTACAAAAATTGTATTTGAAGATATCAAATTATATTTTCATTTGACAATCATAAATATGTATCTAAGATGATATTTAAAATTTTACTCTCCTATTTGACTCCTATATTCGTTAACGATCTCGTTCATATTGAAACTCGACATATTATTTTATCTAAATTACTTGCCTATGAAATTTAATGAAGATTCAATAAACAATACCCGAGTTATAGTCGGGTAAAGTTTTTCATACTTACGCACAAAGATACAAACATACAAACCTACGATCGCAAAGCCATCTCGGCTTCGCTTCGCTCGGTCAATTATTTCACAAAGCATAGAATATAAAAAGTCACTCAGAGGTCTTTTTAATTTCCCGCTAAGAATATCCCTCCTTAAAAGCTTAACAAGACAAGCAAATACCCGTTATTTATTAAAACTCACAATTAAAACTCACGTGTATTAATTAATTAAGCATCTCCGATCAATTTCAACGTGAAAGGTGAGCCTTTGTTGAAAGATTAACCCGAGAGTTTCAGTTGTTTTAAATACTTTTAAAATATATCATTTACGTGATAATTCGAGAAAGGTCGGAACGAAAACTGAAATTGCAGTATATAACGTTTAAGAGGAATCTAGAACAGCTATATTTGGAGATCGATACGGAATCGAGGTCTTCGAGAAAAAATGTATACCTTCTTTAAAGCAGACTTCTTGGTATAAGAGAATTCTACGAATGTCTGGCAGTTATAAGCCTTGATATCCAATAATATGATTCTAGTATTCTGAACAATTATTATTCATTTCTCTCCACTATTTATGCTGGGTACATAATATGATTTTTTTTATAATATTATAATCGCATTATTTATATTTGTCAAGAGAACACAGATTGGTTGGATAATAAGTGGGAGAAATAATGAATCTTACAAAATATCTAAACTTATCATCTCAAGGTACTTTAGTATTTAGTTTGTTTAAGTAGGTTTACCTACTTCCCATAAATTGGCTCTAATTAGACTTAAATACGCTCTGTGAAAGGACTCGAACCAAGCACACTCCATTGCAATAGATATGGACAGTAATACATGTAATTACGTTACAATAACGTATTTATAACCTAAAGAACGATAAACAATTTGTTCACATATAACAATTATTTCATAATTATAAATAAAATAACCGCATCAACACATTACGTAATCATTTTATAATGTGTCACTTCTGTCAATACCGTACGTCGGTTCTATAAGGGCCAAGGTAGAGGCCCATTAAAATGCTATTACGTGGTCGAACAAGTTTTTAAGGGTCGGTAAACAATCGGCTATCCTCGTATGGAATATTTTAGTCTTGTCAACAAATTGGGAATGAATTTTCGTTAGTAATAAATAGAGGTTTTAGTTCATGCTTGGTTTTTAGCTGCCCATAGTGAAAATATTTTTCTTTCAAAGTAGTGAACAAATATTTCATGTTTTCCATTTTCTAATTCAGTGAGTTGACCGATTTTTTAGATATTTAAATTCTTTTTTGTCACATTGTATAATGCAATGATAAAAATAGTGATTCTACCCCATTCATAACATTTAAAAATTTAATAGTTTCTTTTCAATAATCCGTACATCTGCATGTATACTTATTAATATCTATCCCTTATATAAAATTTGACGACTCGATTGGCGCAGTGGCTAAACCAGTTGCTTCTGCACCAGAGGTGGGTTTGATCCCCATAAGTAAAAAAATATTATGTGATGACCATTATAATTTTCTACTGTCTGGGTTATCTATAGTATGTATGTATTTACAAAAAACATAATAATGTACACAGGATGCCCTGAGAATATCAAATGGTTTGATCTTCAAACGATCTCGCTAGAGATGGCCTTCCGAACCTGTGATAATTAAAAATAGAAATAATGTTGTATGTTTATGACATGCCGTTATACACGCATCGAAGGATCGCATCAGATGGCTTTGATCTGGAAGGATTTCTTTTTACAACATGGCGCTACAATGACGACATTAATTATTTATTTATTCAATTATTCAATTAACACGGTTGCCACCAATTACATTAATTGACATTATAATGAAAAATACCAAAAATATAAACATCCAAAAGAGAGAACAGAAATAATAAACACTTCTTCAAAATAATAATAAATCTTACTTTTCTCCTCAATTCCCACAATACCAACTAAATGGTTTGTAGGGTTAATGTCCACGAATCATATAAAATTTGAAAGTTCAATATAAACCGTAAATTCAGCAAGCAATTTTTTTAAACATCTAAATATTTAAAGGAAGTAAAATACGGATGACCCTTGTCAAAAATCATCCATCACATTACTCACCTACGTCAATTATGCGCGCTAGTACGACATGTGACAAGACAGTTTTTTAATTATTTAATTTTATTACTGCCAGCCTCTTTAAGTACAGGCTACATTGTAACCTAACTTTTTTTATTTTGAAATTTTGTTATGGCATGGTATGTACTTAAGGATCCTGTGTCTGAAATAAATAAGTGCTATTATCATTATTTAAACACAGATTTTAAAATGTTTTTTTCTAAGTACCATATTTATTAGAGATATAATTTATTCATTAAATATAAATGTTAGACCGTGTTTATTTAATAAATGACACCATTATAGCGCCATGTTGTATACTGCAAAGATCAATGCAAAATTGAATATCAAATTTTAATCTAACACTCCAATTTCAAGCCAGCTCCGTTCCACAATCGCAGGAAAATAACAAACTCGCAACATTTTATTTGCGAACCTGAATTTCAAAATTGCTTATTATTTTACGTCACAAAAAACAGATAAATTTCCTCTCGACCGACTTCGAATCCTTTTAAGAGTTATTGAATTTGGGAGCATGAGACTC
Source organism: Phoebis sennae (assembly GCA_001586405.1). Classification (NCBI taxonomy): domain Eukaryota; kingdom Metazoa; phylum Arthropoda; class Insecta; order Lepidoptera; family Pieridae; genus Phoebis; species Phoebis sennae. Next base: position 510,315 of record LQNK01000551.1, on the reverse strand, counting down.
GAGAGATGATGAAACAAAATAATTTTAAGGCTAGTATAATCTTGTGTTTGTTTTAACGTGAGTATTTTCCATATAAAATAAAATACTTTTAAAAACTCTCTGTTTCCCGTGACCACGCTCGCTGTAAAGTGCTCGAAACGTCGGGTTAAATAATAATGTAAAATAATATATAATAAACCGCGTTTAAAATCCTTTAAACGTATTTTATTTAGTTTTAAGGCTATGTGGGGCAAGAGCATTATTCAGTGATTATTATGTTTGTGAATTTGACACAAGCGACAGACGTAATCGATAAGATGATAACATGTGTTAGTAAATTGAATATGGGCTTGATTTCCTTTTCATTGCTAGAAAATATGACGTGTTTATAATGAGACGTGTTGTAAAACAATGAAATGCTGTCAGAATCAATAGTTATATGATAAAGTTTACTACAGTATAAATACATTTGATATTAAATATTCCGAGAGCTGGGACCATCTTTTGGTAAGCTGAAAACTTTTCTGATGGCTCTACTACCATACCCCGTTATGAAACTACAGACCCGGCTGGTGAGTATTAAGACTAAGTCTAAATAAAACCGGAAAATTTTAAAAGTTAGCAAAAACGAATCATCATTGAAATCATACCAGTTTATTAACTGTTTGTTTGTAAAGATTGCTTATCAAAGTATACATGATAAACATCTTCACAACTCATAAACTAAACATAAAATATAAGAATCTCTTAATTTGAACCTCGTTTTATAAGCACTAAACTAGCATAAACATTTCTATATCTTAAAAGACAAAGGAGAGGAGCTAGGAGGCGACATTAATGTGGCCTCTCGGATTTATCCAATGTACGTGTCCAGGGTTCTAGTTAAATATGCAACGGCTTTAGGAGCTTCTTATAACGCTTTTAAATTCATTTTTATTACTATGTAAAAACTTCTGAGCTGCACTACATTTGAACTGAATAAAATAATGGTAGTTATGAAAAATAAATGAACAATAATAATCTTATTGTTAGTTAATTAAAGTAGAGCTTAGTATGCAGTGTTGGACGGTTTGATGTTGCTAAGCATGATAAATTATTATTTTTTGTCTTGGTTTAATGTCTTTACACTCATTACGCCATGTATAAACTTCTACATTTACTATGATAGGAGACGAATGATTTACACTAATAATATTATTATAACGGCTTACTATTTGAAGAAATATTGTGGTGTTAGATAGATCATTAATCGATGGAGGCTATATGATATATGGCATTAGGTTACGGGAGCAAAGCCACGGAACAATTAATATGCGAGAAATGTCAAATTACAAGAAAAAAAAATCTTAAACAACCTGTTTTTGGTGTGTCTAAAAACGTATGTTTCATTCGCTTTCCTCAACCGCTTTTCAAGCAAATCATTACTCTCCATGTAAAAACTTTTACTTATATATTCTGTACATTTATCAAAGGGTCCGAAATCGTGTTCCGATAAATTACCCCCGTAATTTACTCTTGCATGTGGAATTTCATGAGGGTCTATGATATAAATAAAATAATAATAATAAAAATGCCTTATTGCTTTAAAATTTTACACATTTGAATAATTGTGGCCCTGGCTCTCTAGCTAGGTTAATACCTGTGTTAAGAGAGCCAGTTCCTTCCCAAGGTGTGACTCTAGGAAATTTTACATAGTAAAATTTGACAAATAATTACATTATTTGAAAATAAAAATAAAAAATAAGAATAAGCCTACATGTGTGTGTGTTTGTGTTTGTGTGTGTATTTCTGTTAGTGTGTTGTGTGCAAGGGAGTAATTTGGGTGAATGGATTAGAAAAATAGTTTTTTTTTGCATATTATGAATCTGGACTGGGAGCGGAATTTTTAACAAATGATGCTGCTAAATATACAAGGTTTTCGTAGATCAATATAAAACATTTTGTATGAAGATCTATAAAGTCAGCTTTTATTATCTCTATCATCTTTTGAAACATTATTCGCCATATAAAAACCTTTACCTATATGTTCGGTACATTTACCCAAAGGTCCGAAGTCATGTTCCGTACCTCGCTAAATCTTTTATCGTGGGTTAGCAGAATTTATTGACATGGTACCTGTTCCCAACACTAACAATAGTTTACAGTAAATGATCATTTTTTACGGTAATAGCATTCCCCTGATACTATACAAAAGAGCCGGAGTAATCCTGAAAAGGATGGATGTTTATATCAAATTATATTAACTTGAAACATCATTTTTAATTTATACATGAGTATAATCTATATCATTATAACGTATAATTAATTGATAAAATTTACTATAACAAAACAAAAATATCTAGTCATATTTTAATATCAACTATAGGTTGCCTTTTCGTACACTACACTTCGTCCTTTCGTACACTTTTTGTTGAGTGCAATATAATATTATAAATAAATGAAATCATATTATTTGAGCAGTCTCCAAAAACTGCAAAAAGAACCTTATACTTTTAACTATATTAAAAACTAACGTATTCAATCTACTTAAATCTCTTTTTCACTAGAGCACCATTTAAAGACCTTTAAACAAAGATGAGGGTGTCAATTGTAAATTCAAATGGGTCAAAGCTACAAGAGAAGCCGACGGGAGGTCGCCCGAAATACCGGACCTATCTATACAACATAACCTTTACTTTGAATCAACTAGCTGATATGGGTCAAAGGTGAGGCGTATACTTTTTAATTATTCGTTTATAATATATCAACATTTGGGAGATTTTTCATTTAAACTTTCACCAAGCTCTTTTATGAGGCAGACAAGGGAGGATGTGTTTCACCGGATATTAATCGACTACCCCAGCTCATGGACAACTGTAGCAACAAAAGAGTCGCAGGTTCCTTGACTTTTCTTATTTCACGTCTCCACCGGAGCCGAAATCAGAACCTCTTGGTTTAAACGCTAGCCAACAAGACGGTCAAGTTATACCTGTCTAGGTAAAGCACTATAAAAACGAAAAAGATGGTGACAGGCAGGTAGCCTTGTCACCAGCTGTTTTTGCCTTATTTTTCCCTATTCCTTTATTTCTTTTCTCATTTTTTTTTATTGTCATCATTCCTTTCCCAACTACTTTTTTGTGGACGTCCCATTTTTGTTCCTTTTTTTTATCACTTCAATCCTCACTCTTACCCTCTTATAGACGTTAAAACACCTACGACATTTCTAACGCTACGGGTCATAGGTGACATAAATCATTAAACATCAAATGACCCACATGATCACTTACTCTCGACCTTAAAAATATTATGAACAAATGTCTTCCTATAAATCACACATACATATACACAGTGATTTAATTTTTTTTACAATTATTTATTCGGTACTTCATAAATTTTTTGCAAGTTTATAAACTGTCGGTCTTCACCGTTAAAATTTCCAAGAGTATTAAACCGTTGAAGTAAAACTAACTCAAAAGTATTATGAAATTACGTAACGGGTTAAAAACTTAAACCGTAGCTATCGATCGAAGAGACTGTTAAGTTTTAGTTGGTACTACGACGGGAAACAAACTGATATAGAATTTTATCAATACATTGAATTTGGTGCAATTTTCACAATCATTTGATATTTTTTCGAAAACTCTTTTGTACAATTATTAAGGATCCATCGATTTTTGTGAAATTAAAAGGCATCTGAAGCCGTACAGGCAAAGTTAGTACAATACTGTAATATACTGCTATTTCAGTTAAAATAACGTCAATATTTTAGGCGTACCAAGAGTTATGGGGTTACGTTTTAAATATTTACTTGACTACTACGTCAATTGCCATGTTTTATGGTTTCCAAACCGTCATTTCGTTTTATTGGCTACGAGCTAAGCTCCACGGTTGTATATATCACACCGGTGTATATATCTCGTTTCCATAGGATTTTCGGGATAAAAACTATCCTATGACCTTCCTGGGGTTTCACAGAATATTTGTACAAAATTTCATCCAAATCAGTCCAGTAATTTCGGCGATAATTCGATACAAACAAACCACCAACTCTTTTCTCTTTACAATATTAGTATAAATAAATTAAATACTCCGCTTTCTACCAAATGTTATTTCTACATGAAAAAGTTTCGTAATATTCTAAATACGTATTAGGATTTTCGGATCGCTGATCAACCCTGGCTTCGTTACACAATGCGAATAAATCTCGTCTTTGTGTAGCACCTCTCCAATAACTTCAGCTCTTGAAACGGTTTTGTCCAGGATAATAGTAGGTTTCTTAATTTAGAAATCAGATCTTTCTTACCAGACTTTTACATTTTTGGCCAAAATTGTGTTAATTTGAAAACCCAATGTTTCTTGTAACACTGTTTTGCCACAATAAAAGTAGGCTTCATAATTTATACAACTTGTTCTTTAGAAATCAAAGATGCATTGAAGGTAACTCTGTCCAAAATTAATATGTTTGTTGATAGCTCGATATACATAAATAGTTGTAACAAAGTTGTTATGTTATAAATGCCATTCCTCGGAATGCTTACAGAACTATTTATTATACTTGATACACTGTATTGTCACTACTTAGTATAAAAGCATTTTAAAAAACATAAAATTAAATTCTTTGTCACACTAGTTCCACATTTATTAATAATTTTTTATTTTATTTAATATAAAAAGTACTCCTATTAAAGCAAACACAAGAAAATACAACTTTGTTTAATTTACAACCAGTTTCGAAAAATCATCGTCAGATAAAGGTTTTTCAGAATGATATAAGGTATCTCTAATAATAAGAACTGGTTACCTTCAAGTCTCTGGAGTGCCTCAGCTCCTGCCTCCTTGGCGGCTGGCCAGGCAGGTCGGAGTACACCAGGTTCCTCACCGCCCCCCGGAACTTGGGCTCGAAGATCACGGACGGCAGGGCGAGCGTGGACAACTTGGAGTTGTATCTGCAAATAGCTTCCAATTAATATAATCAACATCAGGACAGTTGTTTGAGTCTACCGTTGTACACTTTGTTGTGTTGTTATATTATAAAAAATATTGTATATCGAAATTATTTTTAAAAGAGCAACTACTTGAGTTTCTTGTCGGTTCTTCTTAGTAGACACTGCCTTCCGAATCGGTGGTAAATAAAAAATAAAATATTTATTCAAATATTCGTTTCAAAAAGCTTTGAAAAAGTCAATTTGGAAAAATAAATAAGTTGAATTTTAATTATACTTTTATTTATTGTATTTATTCGAAAGGTACACCACATCAGACATATTAAACCTTAACCAGATAAAATTACAATATCACTTATCTAATATGCATGACAATTAAAGCATACAATTTACTAAATAAGCTTAGGCTCTGCTATACCTACTTTGCTTTTGTATATTTTTCACAAATTGAACCCAGCAGAATAGAATTGATACTTGAAATTCACGGGGGGACGCATCAGGCGCCGGTGGTGATGCAGTCGCGTTTACACAATACTAGTGAACCCGAAGACACCATTAGTAGTTTTTGTACACAAACGATTTTCAATGCAAGTGACGTTCCTGCACCACCAACACCGGCGCCTGATGCGTCCCCCCCGCCCGCACCCTCGGCGCGAGCGCTGCGTGCTGCTGCTCGCAGTGCGAGGAGAGACGTGACCGCTTAAACGTCTTACTCCTCCTGATGAACGACCTCCGAATCGGTCCGAAACTGTCGGTCTAAACCGAGTTAAAATACAGTGAGTATAAACCGTCTTAATACAACTAATGTAGAGTTCTAATTAATCAATATACACATTAAATGAATTTCCTATTTTTTTTAATATCTTCAAGTGCACTGCGTCACTTTTGTTGAGTGAGATAGTCTACTTAAAACGCAATATATAGTGAAAATTATGAGTTTTGTTCACTAACATCAGTTAGACATTTAACATATTACGAAAACATTTTGAATTAACATGGCAAGTATAGTAATATATACCTTAGAATAGAGACTACACATTTTAATATTTGCTCACTTTTAAAATGCATAAACTTATAATGAAAATTGCTTTTAAGTAAGAAAGTTATTTAAACATTCTGAAAAGTAAACAAAATGCACTGCAATTTCAAACGGCAACATCAAAGAAGCCGACAAGCCGCCGTGTGACAAGGACAGATAGCAATTTATCAGCTGTCCTCTTCTATCGCCACAATATATCTTGGACCTGACGCGTCTTCGGCGATGTAATTTAAAATCGTTTCAAGTCAGCATTTGTTACTTTTTTGACGTTTAATAACTAATGGTGCGGTAATAAGATTCGCTTTTTATGAAATATGTATTTATACATATAAAAAGGAAATTTAATTTATATACAATACCAGATGTTCAGTATCTTTTTAAGTTTAGTTTTATCCAATGTAGCATTTTTTACAAAGATTATAAATGAAAGGTACTTCCTACTTGTCCCATTTTTTTAACTACGAAACTAATAGGTAATAGATTGTGTAAGCTATCACATAGTACTTGTACTCATTTTAACCAGCCTCCAAAAGACGACGGTTCTGTTTGTATGTTTGTAAGTATGACAATCTTTGCCCAACGATAACTTGATTATTTTATATCCGATCTTGATTAAATTTCATAGGCAATTAGTTTAGACAAAATTAAATGTCGAATTTGATGAGATGAGCAAAATTGGTGGGGCGATAACGAAGATAGGGGGGTGAAATAGGCGATTTTCATTTGAATATAACCGAGTGTGTTATCAAATGAAAGGTCTTGATGGGAATGCATTTTAAAAAATTTAGAATTAAACTCTTTTTCACACTATTTCCACATGGAAAGAGGGTGAAATAAGAGTTTATTTCTATATTTTTCGAAAGGTCTTGATTTCTACATTACAACGTAAGGGCTCGGAGCGAACCACCAGTACATATATCCTAGTAGAAGTGTTACAAATAATACTTATTTAAAACTACTTTTCTTTTCTAAAATGTAGACGACTGATGTAAATAATAAAAGTGACATAAACACAATGTCAATAGCGCGCTCTCGTCCAGGGCACGATTCAATTACATGAAGTGCAGTACAACAATATTTTGTGTATCGTAATAAGACGCCATGTTTTTTACGCGTCATAATTTCCCGCTTTTTTATATTACGTGATAACTTCTTTTTGTTTTGAATTTATTTTGAAAAAAGAATAGATCGTGAAAATAATGCTACGCAATTTGGTGACCGCACTAATAAAATAGTTTTGGAATTAAATTAAAAATATGAAGTGATAACATGAAAAAATCACTACATAGTATAAAACAAAGTCGCTTTTTCTGTCATGTGTCATGTTGTATGTCCCTATGAACGCTCAAATCTTTAAAACTACGCAACGGATTTTGATGCGGTTTTTTTTAATAGATAGAGTAACTCATGAGGAAGGTTTTTATCAGCATTGCACCCGTGCGAAGCCGGGGCGGGTCGCTAGTAATTTATAACTTTAAATTATTGTCCCAATTTTCTCGATAACTAGAGAAAGTAGATGGAAGTGAAATTAAAATATTGTTTTATTAATACTTGTAGAATTGTCACTATATTCTATTCTGTGTCATATCTTATCCAATCTTATCTTATACCCATACCTGTAAATTAGTAATTTTTTGTGACTTGTTCAATATCTGAGGATGACTTTTCGAAACCGGATGTAAATTTAATAAAGTATTAATAAATTGTAGAAAGATTGTAAAACAAGTTTAGTTCAATATATTTATTTAAAAAACAAAGGCCTTTCATAGTTTTACAGCTACTTAACAAACTCAACCGCCGATAAAGAAAGCTTTAGATTGATTCAAAAAACCGAACCAAATATTTTCAATTACATCGAAGGTTTAAGCCGGCAGTGAGTCGGCTAAATCGCTTAGCCACTCGGCTGGCCCACCAATGCCACAATATACGTATATCAGCCTAGCCGCGTGACCTGCTTCCACTGAACGAGCTCGAATATACTTGATTTTGATGTTTCTTGGTTTCGCAAATACTTTTTACGAATGGCATCGTCGTTACTGGTGGAATTGCGGTTTTGTGTCACGGATATGTGTGCTTGATATTCAATGCGATTCTCTAGTTTTAAATTTTTGCGTCATGTCTCTCTGCTGTATGTTTTTTTGAAGTCCACGTTAAAAAGGAACATGTCATAGTCTAAACTTATACCAGCAGCTAAAAATACTAACAGTTAAGTTGTCAACTTTTTTATTTCTAAAAGGTATGAGAACTCACGTCCTATCAAATTAGATCATACGTTACCTATTATTAATTCGGTTTAATTCCTTTTCTCATTAAGCAAATATATCACTAACGTGAGAACATATTTCTACATAATTTTTTGTTGACATTATAATTCGTGTGGTTATTTTAAATAAGAATCCAAAACAAGAATCAGATGATACATTGAATACAGATAATAAACATACTTTTAACAACTTATTTATAGCAAAAAATACCATACTAAGATTGCTCTTAAACCGCCGCAAAACTAGTCCCTTCAAGATCGTTCGAAAGCACGATAGCTTACGTCTCAGCAATATCTCAAACGCAGCCTTAACGAAACGCCGTACACTCAATGGCCTAGTTCAGGGGTGGGCAACCTTTTGAGTCAGAAGAGTCAAAAATTTTTAAATTTTCAAAGTTTTTAAAGAGGCGTAATTTTTTTCTCTTGGCAACATTAAATACATAATATAGAATTTTTCCTATGAATTGACAGGAAAAAAATATATTTATTCATAAATAGTGAAAAGCTTTTTACAAATTAGTAGCACCCTTTCACAACAAATTATATAAAACGATATTTGCGTATGAAACTAAAACAACATCTTCACGTCCAAAGAAACGCATGTGACTCGCTTGCCGCAGGTTGCCGACCGCTGGCCCTAGTTATTTATGTACGCCGATGCCGTTATAGAGGACCTATTTTATCTGCAGTCGGGAATATCGCAGGACTTGAAAAATATCCTCCTATACAATGCTTCTTATATTATGTATGAACGTATCATACAGATCTTACAAGATCTGCATGAGAATTTAGAACATTTGCATTGATGTAACTGCATTTTCCATTTCTCAAATATAAGAAGTGGCTTAGTAAAGGACAAAAGATTGTAATTGTAATTAATAAATTGTAATTGTCACGCATATTAGATAAGTGATTTTATAATTGTATTTGGTTAAGGTTTAATATGTCTGATGTGGTGTACCTTTGGAATAAATAAAAATAAAATAAAATAAAAGATATTAGACAAAATGCATATCCGAATATTGTTTTGAAAGAAGTAATAGCTTAGCTTTGTCTGAAGAAAGGACTTGTTCATAATGAGAGCGAAATTCGCGATACCTTAGATATCAAAGGTGACTGACTGATATCATTATCTATCAACGCACAGCCCAAACCACTGGACGGATCGGGCTGAATTTTGGCATGCATGGTAGTAGGCATCGTAGGCATCCGCTTAGAAAAGACTTTGATTAATCCTGGAAAGCCCAAGGGAACAGACTATATACGTGGGTGAAACAGCGCGGTACAGCTAGTTCTAGTTAGTCTCTCATAGTTAGTCTCTCGTCCAAAAAAATATTAGACATTATGGAAATGTAAAAATTACTGACGTAACTAGAGGAAGACGGAAAATAATCCAGAAATTCTTAAAATTATTCACCTCTCGTATTTGGCAACAAGAAGCGCTTGACACAATATTATAATGTAGTCACACAATGATTGCGGAACGATGTTTGTGCATAACGAAGCTACGTGCTGGACATCTAGGTTACACCTGGACCATAATTTGAGGTTTTTCGACTGGTCTTTATTTTGTTGGAAGCAAGTTCCTCACTTGAATTTGATCTGCATCGTAAAACCAGAGGCGATTAAGGCACCTTAAATGTCCATCGAATCTGTTCAGATCCTTGGTAATATTTGGAGATTGTGTTACAGAATTTAGTAGGTGTTATTCAAGTCTACAACGTGCCCGAAACAACTCCCAAAAATGGTTCTAGCTCTCGGAATAGAAATTATGTGACACAGTTTGAAATCGACCTAACAATGTAACTAGGTACAGTTATACTGTCGCGTCATTCTTCTAAGAACATTATTTTATGACCCTTTAAACCTGGTTTTTATTTTCGCAATGTACATTAAGTATTGTTTCTTTGTTGTGTTTGTTAAGAAAATCATAAAATAAAATAAAATTTCAATTTTTGATTGGAATATCATAACGAGTCTAGACGCGGTAGAATTTTAAAATTGGCATACAGAATATGTGAAATTAACACGGTTGTATCTTAACAGACCTTGTTACAAGTTTGAATGGTCATAGTGAATAAGGCCCCTGACATGGCTCACCAATATTGTTATATCAGACCGCTCTGAACGCGAATTTCATCTGTTTGTAACGCGCCTGTTTCTTGTGCGAAAGGTGTTTTGTGTACAGAGTTTCATGCACAAACGATACTATGAGTTCTCTCAATGACAGGGCATAAGCCTATTCAGAGACTCTACTTGAATGGGGGTTTATCACTGTTTCAATTAAGTCTTATTACTTTTGAAATAAAGACTTGTCGTTTGCAAATCATTGAGAAATGTTTTACTGTGCATTGTGTTGCTACGTGACTTACACAAGTATTGTTTGTGAATGGACTGCTCTATCTATCTATTTGTGGTAACAGTCTCCGTCGCTATAGACTACTTTCCAAATGCGCCATTGGAATGTAAAGGCAAACCTTTTTTAATAGCATCACAAATTTCCAATGCTCCATAAAACCGAAATTCCGGAACTATAAAAGTTTAAGCAAACAATATAAATCCGGTTAAATCTCGAAGCTAAACTTCCCGGGAATGCTCAGAAAAATGAGGTATTTTTGTGTTAATCACACTATATTTCATGGACACCGTCTTGTTTTGGGAAGTCGTCAGACAAGGGACGAGAGCAAGCGTTTAAGAGTGGCTTATTAATATAATAAACGTGAACAAAGCTCAGGGCCGCAGGAGGATATCGTGGCTCCGTAATCTTCGGCAGTGGTTCGTGTAGTGTTTATCCTGTATATCTATCAAATAGATATACACATTGTCTCATGTACATACAGCGGAGAGGGTAGCTGTCAATCTGTCAGTCGTGTAACGGATGTGGTTCAGATTGGACGTGCACCTGCGCTCGTGTTATGAGTAGTGTTGAGCCAGTGTAATAGTTTCTACTGTCCCCGAAACAACTACCTGGAGGGCAAATCCCGGTCCCTACAGTTCGGAAAGAGAGAACACTATTCAGATCAGCGGTGTCCTCCCGAAGGAGACGGCATAAAGAAGAAGAAGAATAGTTTAGGGATTTTAATGTTGTGTAAAAAATGTCTAAATATTTCGTTGAAATTTAGTAAACTTATATTAATAAATAAGTTATCACAATCGCTGGTACTACTGACACTATTTGACAAACAGTAGAAGAATTTTGTCTTAATGAATAACGAAATTAACATTTAATTAAAAGTACAACTAACTTAAAATGAGTATGCGATGTTCATGTCATGAATGTGCTGTAAAACAGAGCCAAATGAGGTATATATATTTACCTCAATTAGTTTGTATGACGTTATTTCATAAATTACAAAATGTAGATTTACTTATGTGAACAAACTGATATAATATGTCGTGTTCTATAAAATTTACGTGTACTCTCATCTCAGACACATTGTTTTGCAGTAAAATTATTACATGATAATAACATTATTTATTTAATAATTTATATTTTGTATTGTTACCCATTGATGAAATCGCATGTTGGTTTAAAAAAACACTTCAATTAATAGTATTATTGTTGATCGAAGATAGAAAATAAATACATTTTATGGTTTTCTACACTATATTCATATTGCTTTTTATCAAATTAGACCGCACTCAAACACCAGCTTCAGGGCAATTCCATGAAAATGTCTCCCAGTGACTAAAAAAAATATGTTTACTATTGATATTAAAAATACTTTATTTTAATGGCAAAACTATCGTATTTTATGTTCTGACAAAGTTCAACACATTTTTGTTTCTAGTTTTTACATTATTCGATCAATTTGTTGACTTTAAATTTATTTTTACGGTAAGTATTTTGAAATATTGTAGTAATTTCCTATATTTTTACCAGTTAAAGTAACTACCTGTCGATATGTAGTTCTTCATTTGCGAAAACACAATATTTTATAAAGATATGAAGTTAACAACATTACTATGTTAATATGTAGTGTCAGTCACGAAATAATCAGATTTTTCTTTATAACTTTAGTAAAACTTTTTCTTCGAGCCTAAAAAAAATAATCTTCCTCCTTGACAGATTCACAAATGTTATGCTGACTGTAATATTTTTCTATTGTCAATAATAAATCTAAAAATTATATTAGTGTCAGTCACGATTTAGAGTCAGTCCCACAATACGTGGAGTCAGTGGCCGTTTTTATAATAGTTAATGTATAATTTTGTTTGTAAACTGTGTAGAAGGAAAATTAAAGCAGAAAGAGAACTCAAAAACCTATGGGTTATTTGAAAACTTAAATAGAGAAACAAAAAACTGAAAGCAACTGCAATGTTTAATAAATCGGACATAAATTGAGTATGTTCTCAACAATTTGCGTAAAAAGAAAAAAGAAGAGATGAGCATGTATAAAAATAAATTTTAAGAAAAAAAAATGCTGGAATCCATCAATGCATCTGCGATGGATCAGTCGCCTACAAAAGCATTTGTGGCAAGAAATTCATACGGAAAAGCTGTCGCAAAAACAAAGAGAAATCCGCTGTGACGTCCTTTTAAGTATAAAACAGTAGTGTACACATTGGCTTGACACATAACTTCCGAGATAGAACCTCCAAAATGAAAAAAAAATATCCGTCCCGAAACACTTAAAAATTTCTAGGATTTTTATGTTGAAGATGATATAAGTCACTACAATCTTGAAATCAAAACAGATTAATGGACTATTAATGTCCTCAACCTCCTCTTCCGCCTCGAAGATGGAAGGAAATTTAAAAAGTAGAACCGTCTTTGAGTGATTAAAATTATTGAATAATTTCTATTTCATCTTGTCTGTTAGTTTCTCCGTGGCCGCTATGTTAGTATTTAATTAACTCGTCAGGCTTTACAATCAAGGTGATAAAACTCAGGGTGAGTTCAATTTCCAGAGGAGACGTAAAAAAATTGATCTAGCAGGGCATAGAAGGCAGATCAGCTACTTGCCTCTCAATTAAAATTGATAAGCGAAACGGATTTAACATCCACCCTATACCCCACTAGTGAACACGGTACTTCACCCATTAATATTAGTTTCTAAGATTTCATTAAAATATGCAACCAAATTGCAATACAAAGTGACTGTAGTGTCAGTCACGAATTATTCTTTAAATAAATAATTTTCTACAAAAGCAAGTGCGTTTGTTTTACCATTTTCTAATAGTTTCATTCATGTATTTCATCTTAAGACAAAATTTAAAACAATAACGCTTGTAGGGAGGAAGAATTTGCAATTTGAAAAACAGTCTCGAAAACGACTTCCTTTTGAATGTAGTGTCAGTCACGTTTATGTTTCCTTTAATATTTTTAATTTCATAACTTTGTATGTGCTCTTTTTTGTACAGAAAGAACAGTTGAGCTTCTGGTATAGAATCATGGTAAAAATGAAACAACAACCCTAATAGAATTCTTAATATAAGACAAATTAGAACGAAAATTGCGTCAAATGTAGTGTCAGTCACGTATGGAATTGCCCTTCAGTAACTTGAAATTAACTTAAGCTTGAGCTAAAACTCTAAAATCGCTTTTATCCTGTGCCTGAAACCGCAAAACAATTTTAACAGACTTAATTAAGATTCCTTGGATGTTCCTATCCCCTTTTTATTGAGGTAATTTTACCAGAATGGCAACTTTCAAAGGATCCGATTGGGTTTAAGCAAAGGCTATTTTATTTTAGATTTCCTATTTAATGAATTTTTAAAAGAAACACGGTTTCAGAATATTGCTTCAGCGTGAATCGAGCTTTTTTGAGACTAACAAAACACCTGCGATATTTCTAGTGTTTGTTGTATCAATACTAACTATGCTGTGCGACTTCGCTTCAGTAGCATAAACACATATAGCTTACTAGCTTCGGCCCGTGGTTACGGCTTAATATCAAATCAATAATTTGTAGCCTATTGCCTAATCAAGCTGATAGCCTATTCATATACCAAATTTCACCTAAATAGTTGCGGCGTTATTAAACACAAAGTCACACAAAAAACCAAACATACATACTTTCACATCTGTATATGTAAAACAGAGACGGGTTTCTTACAACACTTCTAAATCGAGATGTACTGGAACAATTCGGCAGAAAATCTTAGAGAAATAGCATAGAACCAGGAGAAGGACATAGGATACTTTTAATCCCAAAAATCCCGCGGAAACAGTCTATAACATTAGTAGGATAGTACAACCTACGTCACTCAATGAAAATGCAGCTTGCTAGACAACAATATAAATATATAAACAAAATCACATATGTGCCCTTTTTTATAATATTTATATAGATAAGGTGACCCGCTTACTGCCTTTCATAAAAGTGGAAGATAAGGTAACTTATAGAATAAAACAACAATAGGATATTAATCTGAGCAACAATAGTAGTTTTAATAAGGCTTAATAGAAAAATATAACTTATACGGTTGTTTTATCCATATAGTTATAATATATATAACTAGTGGCTCACTCCGTGCTAGACCTCGTGTTGTACTATATTAGTCATTTGATACCACAGACGTATTCTATATTCATATGAATATCCTTTTATATCTTCGTTATCATTGATTTCATTCATCAAACTCGACTTTTTATTTTCTCTAAACTATTCATATATGAAATTTAATCAAGATCGGATAAATAATATCACTCAAGTAATCTTTGCACAAAGTTTTTCATACTTACATACAAACATACCATCGCCCGGCCATCTCGACTCTCTGACAATTTCAAAACACAAACCTAACCGCATCGAGCAAAGAACTATAAATCAAAGCCTCTACTCATGTTTACATAAATATAAAAAACGTCTTATACTCTGAAACCAATGTATTCGCGGGTCGCAATTGAAATACACCAACACAGTCATAAATATGTAACACTCATTAATATTTATAGCGTGTGGCGAAGAGGCAATGACCAATGACAGTCAGCGAAATACAACCAAGGTTAACTTGGCAGGGAAAGAAATAAACCTTCAATAAAAACATTATATAGTATCACAATGCAAGCAACTGAACAAAATAAATAATAGGAGATTGGATAAGTATTAAATACTAGCTGATCCACGCGGCATCGCTCCTGAGACAAAATTTATTTATACTAATATTATAAAGCTGAAGAATTTGTTTGTTTGCGATAATCTCAGGAACTACTGGTCCGATACAAAATTATTTTAGTGTTAGATAGCCCATTTATCGAGGAAGGCTAAAGGCTATATATCATCCCGATATTTCCACAAGAGCGAATGGTGAAAGAAATTTTAAAATCGGTCCAGTTTTGGAGCCTATTCATTGCAACTAAACAAACAAAGTTTACCTCTATAAAATTTAGGAATATCCTAATTCCAATCATAAATTTTCAAGATTCACCATATTTAGTTTGTAAATGAGACACTTCATTTAAATGTTACAAAAACTTAAATTAACAACAAGAAAAACATTTATATGAATAAAAACAGTAAACTCTGGAACTGATGTATTCGCGGGTCAGAATTGAATTACACTAACACAGTCATAAATATGTAACTCTCATTAATATTTAAAGCGAGTGGCGGGAAGCAATGACCGGGACAGTCAGGCTCATGGACCCCAATACAACCTTCTTGAACTAAAAGAAAAGATAAAAAATAAGTAATATGAATAATTGAAGACTAGATAGGTCACAGATATGATATTATCTACTCTATGAAAGTAGACTTTAAATTTGCACGAATATTAAGAAGTTATTTTTATACTTTATTAGAGAATCCAGTTTCAAAAATATTATTTACTAGCTTTCCGCCCGCGACTTCGCCCGCGTGGACTACAAATTTCTGTACTTTGTGGATTTTCGAAGTAGATGTGGTATGACAATTTTTAAAATTTAGAAACGTACGTTTGTAAAAATATATCTCGTAAAAGTTTTAAGTTCGAAGTATAAACAAAAGTGTTACTGTTCAGTTTTATATAATTCTAATAATTCTATTTTAATTTTTTTGCAAAATATTGACATTTTGGAAATCTGTCGTGTACTCTCAGAATAAAAGAGTTGATGTTTCCATGGATTTAACACATATTTGCTTATAGACGCAAATAATATCTTCTGCATGTTGGTTAGTCTTTGTTGTGATTAGCCGCCATGATCGTATTCTACTTTCGAGATCAAGAGAAGGCTACATTTATCAAAAAAAGTGCTTTAAATGACACTTAAAATATTAAATTTTATATACCTACGTGCATTGATGATATGTTTTGATGGATCACTTTGAACCCTCATATCTTTTTTATTTGTTAACTGATTTGAATGAAATAAACACTAAAACCTCCGGGGGGATCCGTAATACATAATCGAAAACCGTATTCAAATCGGTTAAACCGTTTCGAAGTTCACTGCGTACAAACGCCCGACAAACAGACAAACAGACAAACAGACAAACCGACAAACAGACAAAAATTCTAAAAATCATAGTTTTGAGTTTAGAATCATAAATGAAACACGAAACACTATTTTTTTCTTGAAAATATTTAATGTACAGACGCGGCTAGTCTACGATTTTATTATATGTATAGACTAGCCATACCAAGAAGACAACTCTGATAAAAAAAGTATTTTTCGTTATATACCTATCTACGACCTAGAGAAATTTTTTTTGCAGTACCAATCTCACGCCCTAAAGTCTTAAAATTTGCACCCCTTACAAGGGCATTAAGAATCTCCAATTCGTGAGATGAACTGTTCAACTGCACCATGACGGAGTTTGAAATAAAAGTGTACAAACATTTAAGGTATTATGAGGTGTATGTTTCTACATTGCCGCATTAGGCTAAGCCTGTAATAATAATGTTAGATTTTAAATAAAGATAAATAATAAATATTAATTTAAATACAACCAATATATTCGCGGGTCATTATTGGATTACACTAACACAACATATTATTGTGTCATAAATATGTAACTCTCATGAATATTTATAGCGTGTGGTGAGAAACTATGACTAGCGACATGGAGGCAAATCTAACCGAGAGTAAGTTCTTATAAAGTTCTAAAATGAAGGAAATAATTTTATTTCTAAAAATACACAACAAATAAGATAAACAGACAAATAAAATAATTTTAACACTAACATTGTATATTTAATCAATTATAATGGAATTTAAGATTTGTGGTATTCAGCTTATGAGAATATCTGTTTTGATAAATTATTTAATTTAAAAGTCAAATTATTTATTTTCCAAATTGGACTGACTCTTTTGAGGCAGTTTTAGTTTAATTATTATTATTTAGTTTCTTTGACGATGTTTCTGTTATTTACATAGTAAAAAAATATTTAGCACCGGGTCGATAGGCAGTTTCTACTTAGAAGAACCACCGAAAAACACAATCTTCAATATTATAAAAAATAAATGTTTATAATTTTTTCACACAAAAATTACTGGACTGATTTCAAAAATGATGCTATAGGCTATAGCCTATGTTGTTAAAAATATTATGGTACGCGAGCGAAGCCGCGTGAAACAGCCAATATATAATAAAATACACATAAACCGATACTCAGTAACGACTGTATACACTAGAGAACGCATACAGTGTAGGTATAGAGCGACCTAGTTGTAGGAAACCTATTAACGACTTGATCTTTTATGCACTACATTAAAACATTCGGATTTATTCCGAAATGCGTGTTTAAACGGTTTAAACACACAGTATAGAAACGAATAATGGTTTTATAATACAGCGTACAAGAATAATGTACACAATAATTCGTTATATACTTTCAACCTACCTAAACGCTCTATATGGTCCATAACAAGATATATAGAATACTTATTTGAGTAAATTAATAAAAACATATTTATTTCACATATAAGATACACACAAATAGATATATCAGAGTATCATAATAATATATTTTTGCGTGTAATTAAATCGGTTACGAAGATAGGGGTCATAAAGGTGAATGTTTGTCTCAGGATATCGGGAGTATGGCTTATCCTATTAATCTTGATAAAATTTTGTACGCAAATAGTATAGATAAAGAAAAATCTTAAGTAAATGAGCAAAATCGAGGGGGGAGGATTTGATTATTTAGGACACAAATGGTCTATCACTGAAGACATATGCGTCAAAATCCTGTATCTTCCCTAATTTCCAAAGCAAACAACTTATCCGTATTACCATTTCCAAATACCCACCAATACATTATTTATATACAGTCCTGATTCACAGTTGCAATAGAATTTATCGCGTTAATATTTCAGTAACCCTATCTCTAAGGTAGGTTTATCAACGAACGATTATATTGTGACGGTTATGTGTTGTATTTCTTGTCATTTAGTCATTACGCTTGCCTGCTTTAACATAAAAAATACGTCAAATAGTGTATTTTAGTATAAAAAAAAACTCTTAACATCTAGGAATTGCCGCAAGTTACGATTTAACTATAACCAAACTGTTTAGCTTCATATTATTGGTATAAATAAGTATATTCGCTGCCCATTTCTATTTATTTCTGCTATCGAAACTTTGTTAAGCCAAAGAATCTGATACTTTGAATAGTTTGCTACGTGTGAGGTATTATTCGTGAAGCCCTTAACATAAGGTTATTCGCAAACTTGTAAGCTTGTTCTATAAATACAAAAAAGCATGAAAGATCACAAACAATGTAGGGTTCCTTTCCAATCGTATATAATTTAATTAACTACGCCCCAGGGCTTCCGTGGGAATATCGGGATGATATATAGCCTATAGCCTTCCTCGATAAATGGGCTATCTAACACTAAAAAAATTTTTCGAATCGGACCAATAGTTCCTGAGATTAGCGCGTTCAAATAAACAAATTCTTCAGCTTTATAATATTAGTATAAATTGTTAAAAACAAAACTGATTTAAGCTAAAAATATTTAGAAATGATCCTTTATTGGCTAAAGGGCTAGGATAGCCTACATTTTCCGATTTGACCCTCGCTTCATCCAATCGTACTGTGTATACCAAGCCTTATGCGTAATCATTAATCGTTAGTGTACACACCGCCTAGTGTTTCCGTTGGAATAGTAATTATTCGTCCGCCTTGCCGGTAATCGAATTAAACTGGTGAAGCGGTTGAAATTACACCGACCAGCCATTAGGTACGACGGATATCATTCGAATGGACCAAAAATCATTGTTTTAATTCAATTAATATTTAATATTCTACAGGTGTGATGTAAAGAGTGGATATTTA
Organism: Phoebis sennae; assembly: GCA_001586405.1. Classification (NCBI taxonomy): domain Eukaryota; kingdom Metazoa; phylum Arthropoda; class Insecta; order Lepidoptera; family Pieridae; genus Phoebis; species Phoebis sennae. The sequence continues at coordinate 490,907 of LQNK01000551.1, read as the reverse complement.
TTTATTTATTTTATTTAATCCTTTATTGTACACCACTTAGATACATATAGGAGCAGTAATTACAGTTCAATGTACAATATTGCTTATTGCTTTGAAGCAATCTCTTCCAGGCTACCTTTAATAGTACCTGCAGATAAAGAACGTTAAGACGGTTCAGAAATATATATTTCGTGTTAAGTTAAAGTCCCTCGGTTTTCGCTATGATTCCTTAGGAATCTCAATAAAACAGGCAAGTTTTTCTTAATTTGGCACTCGGGTGACATTCTTTTCTTACACCACGTTAGGTCAAGCTTAGAAAAAAAGTTTGAGCTCGATCTTTGTTTAAAAAACATATGCCTGCGCCTAAAATCATATATTCCTACAGCTAGGATCATTTTTGGGGAGGTATTTGAGGCAAGCTGGTCTAATGCTTCTTCTATTATACCCCGTAAATTCGTTAAGTATAACAAAAAGCTGTACACTGATATTAAAAATAAAAATGAATACACCCGCTACTAAGCCGCTTTGTTTCAGAAGTCCTTAAGCCATAGTTATAAGACTAAGGACCTCAAATTACATGACAATAGATACTTTAACATAAATACGCATTGTGAAGCTTTCCCTGCGCTGTCCTTTGAATACCTCCGGATGCACCCAGCTTCTAAATAGATCCGGCATTTAAGATTACGTTATATTTTTTACAAAGCATTTTTTAATGTCCGTCTGTCCGTATAGTCTACGAAAGGGACTTGAAAGAAACAAAGAAAAATATTTTTTATGAGAAATAATCGCTCGAGAACAAAATACTACTAATAAATATTAAAAAAATATAATTTAAATGATTATTTGTACAAATATTTAAATAGGTCTTTGTTTCAAAGAAGATAAACGAATACAGTTATTCTTTTGAAAAATAAACGTTATAATAATTTTAAGGCGAACTTATTACAAGAAAAAAAATATTTACGAAAATCTAAACTAAACATTTATTTTATCAAAACCCACACAATATTTATTCCACAAACCGAATAATAAAACAACGAATTCGTCCAAAATTAACTTACTTTAAACTCCACCAAAAGTTAATAAAAGGGATAATTGTAGTGATTTAAGTTTAAAGTTTGTAGACTAATACGTCTTCGGGGATACCCACTAAGCCGCTATATCGTAATTATAGCAATTCTGAGACGAAATTATTACTTAATTAACTTTATTATTCGTTTGTACACCGCTAAGTTACTTTTAAATTTATAGATCCAAGTTGGGGGTAGCTGGTTTGGATGAAAATCTTTCTTATCTTCTTAAAAAGTAAAATTTGGGGTGGATATTTTATCACACCAGAAATGAAATCATATATTTTATTTGCATAAACATGAGTAAATTAGATGTAAAAATATATCTATACATGTTTTGTGCATACAAGCGTGCAATTTTTTTACAATAATATAGAATACTCGAATGCGAATTTAAAAAAAAAATAAATCAGAATTTATAAATTGAAGTTAGTTTAAAAACACTTAATACGCAATCGTAAACTCAACCTTTCAAACCTCATAAAATACATTTCAACCCACAATACTATTCGTAGAAACTTTCAAAGACGTTTGAAACCGTAACGTCTATAGTGAACAAAAAAAGATACAAGTAGTTGAAGACACTCAAATTGGATAACAAGCACTCGAGAGCACATCCAACAATCAACTTTGAAAATGTAATTTGTTGCCATTTCACTGAAAATATTTTCACTTTTATAATACAATATAACGATCAATTTATTAAATCCATCATACATGAAAACACTCTTTTGCACTCAAAGAAGTATTAGATAATCGTATGGATTTTTTTCATTCAACCTAACCATATAATCTTATTTTTTATAAGATTCTGATCAGAAATTTGCAATTGTTTCCATAACCTTCATATAAAACTCACTAAAGTTAAATTAATTAATCATTATCTCTTAAAAAAACCTGTGTGAGCATTCAAAACACACCCATAAACAGCTACACCCCCACAGTCGTATCAATTCGCGAAAGTTGATACACACGGAATAGACTTGTTTTTTTCTATTCCGTGTTGATACCCGTCGACATAACCTACATATAAAACAGATAAAAATAATAATCTGACCTATAATATTTTTTTAAAACACCCTTAAAATCCATAAAGAAATGCGTACTTGTCCCAAAATTTAAAACAAACATATAAAAGCTCTACTAAAAAGATAAATAATTTCACTCAGCTATTGTAGGCAATTGATATGTTACGTCACTGTGACATAACCCACAGATAGCATACAGCCTCTTTAACTGTCACGACACGCGCGCGTCGTTACTCAAGCCGTAAGCTGTTTGTAATGATGTAGGAAACAACCTATAATGTAGAATTGGCACGAGTTATGTGGGAAATATTAATAAAAAATATTTTGGAGTTGTGCAGAATATAAATATTGGATATTGAAATTGGTACCGTCAGTTTTTTGAAATGTAGCTTCAGTATGACAAACATGTGTGAGTGTGCCGAATACTCGAGTGACGCTAACTACTCGTACGTACATGTGCATCTGTGTGCGTGTTATGTTTGCTGATATTGATTGGATTAAAAAACAACCTAATAATCTTTAGTTACATGTTAAAGAATAATCCGTCACCGGGCCAGCCTGAAAATCAGCGCTGCTCGATCAATGCGAGAAGCACAAGCTGAGGTTGGTCCCATTTGCCACCAACTTTTTTTTTGTTGTATGTGCTCATGTTAATTATTTATATTGTTGGCAATAAACGAATTTTCTTTCTTCTTCTTCTTCTTCTTCTTCTTCTTTTTGTTTGGCTTTTGGGTACTTTTACAATGTTATAATACCACAAGTGACATGTTACGTCAAACTAGTCAAAGTTTTTGTATTTGCTTTTGGCTTCACTCAAGTCTTCGGCGCACTCCATCTGTTGTAGTATATATTAATACCCTTGCAGGGCCTTGCAGAAAGACATTTCATTTCGTTGTAATTGAAAATTTTTAATATCGTTGATTAAAATGGACATTAATGCGGAGACCCGTTTTCCTCACAGTTTTTTCCTTCATCGATTTCCTTATCGCCTACTCTCTTTCTATTTATTGGGCGAAATCAGTCAGCATCAATTAGAAACGCATTATCCTTGCTTACTCTACAAAACAGGAAAGGATCAAACCATTCAAAAGAAGGCAGTTGCACACTAATTAAGAGTGGATACTTCAATTAAATTGCACTATATTTTGCCATGTTTTTGTTGTATTTGGATAAAGATAAGTCATGTAAAGATCGTCTTAACATAAAGACACATATATAGAAAATATAGCAATTAAAGGCACCTAGGCAAACATGACTACACCACTCCGACCGCACCACCACTTTCCATCAGGTCCATTTGCGGTGAATGCCTTTAACAAATTTAGTTTTTACAACACAATGCATTACCAAGATCACTAGATATTTAATTTTAGCTAGACTAGAAATTACAAATTTAATTTTCACCGAAACCTGGTTCAACCGAAAACAACGCAACATTATATTGCACAGAATTTACAATTAAACTCGACAAACTTTAAAACAGTCCGAAAATATGCAATGAAATTATAAAAGCAATAGGACAAGCGAGTGTGAAATTAGTTTTATACAAAGGTATGATTTGAATTTGAATTACGAAAACTAAGTTGTAGTTAACCATAGTAATAGTTTATTTCATGAATTACGTAACTATAATTAAAGACTATTAAATTTAATTTATTAATGTCTAAACAAAAGGTAAATTTATTAATAGAACGATTAAATAATTGGTCATAAATCTAATCTTACTATTAGGGCTACTTTATGTGCCAAATCCTACCTAAAATATTTTATTAGAGGTCGACTTATCGAAGTTGATTTAAAACAATACAATTCTGAATACGACAAACATTTTTATTCCAAACTTGAAAGGCTTTAAAAAATACAATTAACAACATCGCCATACATCAACCGCTTATCAAGTGCAGTGCAAAAAATATCGGCTCAATTCATTATTTTCGCTATCCATTGCGCAAAAACAATGCGCGACAAAACCTCGTGCGGAACAAAAAAAGGCAATGTATGTACAATACTTTATTGTGTTAGCCGTTTGAGCAGATGTCTCCCGGGGCGCTGTTTGCTTTATAAACTTTTTATTAGTTTACCATAGTCTGGGGTTTACGACCTTATTCAGCTTCGTTTCGCGGCGAATTTACTAGCGCCATAATATTATAATGCTCTATATTGTTGGAGATAACGCTTCTATATTGAGCAGTTCTTACTTTTTTTCAATACATTCAGCCAATATTTTATCGCTGAGTTGTAAATCGATGAGGAATAGTACTCTTGGTATATCGATATACAAAAATTGAGTACCTAAGAAATAACTGAAATGTTATCTTGATGTATTTCAACAATATCTTGGTGAATACTTATATCCTCAGTCTCTTCCTATCAAAACTAATTTATAGCAAATAATTATGTGTATATAAATTTACAATGCTTAGATGATCCAAATAACTATCCTGCATTAAAATAAGGATAAAAGCATCAAAAGATGATCTAAAGAAATTGAAGCAATAAATAAATAAGGGAATGGACAAGGAAGGAAAATGATAAGTAAGAAATAAGAATAGGACAGCTACGAAAAAATATACCTCCTGTTAGTACTGACGTGTCTTATTTATTTATTCTCACAATCAAAATTAAAAACCTTAAAACAGGAAGTTCCCAATAAAATGCAATAGCAGTATCAGGTTTACAGTTTAATTCAGATCGCAACTGGCATCTTAGCTAGGTCACAAAGTGTGTTAAAGATCTGTCACACCTGTGTTAAAGATGTCAGTCCCTTCCCAATGGTATAAAAAAACTGCTTAAGTATATATTATTCAAAACTAAGGTTAATTTTTACTTTCTTACCGTACTTCGGCATTCAATTTCTAAGGTAATTTAGAATCTAGATTCTTAGGGAAACCATTTGGGATAACCTAAATACTTCTGAACGCTTTATAACGCGATATAAAGCCGCTGCCTTGAGCTGCTTCTGAATGCCCACTAATGACGAGTTTGCTGGAAAAACTAAAAAGTATATGTAATGTTGTTTACTGTGCGAAAGGGCAGTCTGAGTTGCCTTGTATAGAAGGCTTTCTAGAGCTGAATATAATTGAGATTTGTCAAGAAAAACAAGGGTTATTGATATTTTTATTGTGGTCTTCTGGGTATGCGCTGTCGCAAAAAATATTAAATTGTGATTTTTCTAATCTTCATCATATATTTAAGAAGTATGTTAAGAATTTAATTGTTAATCCAGGGGGAAAAGGATAGGCAAGAAAAAATTAGAAAATGTAAGAAGGAGAGGAATAAATCAGAAATGGTCAAATAATACGAAGCTTTAGAAACAAAGAAAGAAAACATTTATTACTACCACACAAAGAGAGATTGAAAGATAATTATAATACAAAAAAGATGTAGGTAGCAGTGTGGCGTTGAATGGGAAGTTGTTCAGCGTATGCTGTTCCTGAGTCAGTCGCAGCGCTGATTTTCAGCAACTCCCAATGTTCGTATATACAACTTTTAATAGTTTGTATAGAACTTCTCTATTTTCCTTACAGTTTACGCCATACAATATCGCAGGTAATCTAGATTCTTAGACTGCAAACCGTTTGGGATAACCTAAATACTTTTAAGCGCTTTATAACGCGATGTAAAGCCGCTGCCTTGAGCTACTGAATAGCCACTAATGACGAGTTTGCTAAAACTAAAAACTACACGTAATGGAAACTCCATTACGTGTAGTTTAGTTAGTGGCAATGAGGTTGCCTCGGTCAGTGGTTACAAGTTTTGTTAAGTTCGAGATCCTGAGGCAATAGAATGTTACTCAGGGTTTTCTGGTAAATAATCTCAGAAGTAGTTTTGGATCAGGGATCTAGCTGTACTGGTGACGACACTTCTAGTGTGACTATTATTTTTGGAGAATGGTTATCTCCAAACATTAATTAACTTGCCTGATAGTTATAATAATAATAATTTGTGTGACTAAAAATAAAGATTATGGAAAGTAGTCGTGTTAAAATTAACACAAGACATACTTTTATAATAAAGAAATACTACAATTGATGTAAAAGACTGAGAGATCTCAATATAATGTTTTCAATGACAATAAAATATCAATATTATCAATTATTTGTAAAGCTTTTTAATTTTATTGTTTTTTATGTTACAACAGGCAAGCAAAGCATGCGGTTCGCCTGTTGTTAAGTGACTAACCGCAGGCCATGTATATCTACTACATCAAAATGTAGCAGATGGACCAGAACTTGCTGGCTCGATGAGAGGGGAAGGGATAAGTAGAGAATTAATGATTGGGATTTGGGACAGGAGTAGAACAGGATGGGAGAAAAATAGTGGGAATACTGGTCTTATGTGAGCATGGTACGCATCGGCTTTAATGGATCGAAATATTAATTGTATAAAAACATAAGTGCATCTCATTGATTTGCGTCGTGGGAGTCGCAATTTCTATGTATACATATAATAAAACAGTAACCGAACCATTTCTGTACATTGAATATTTTTCAAAAAGAGTAATTAGTATGCAATATGTATGTTCTATAGATATCAAAACCATGGTTAAAATTTTTTTTTCTGTTTGTCTGTTTATCTGTTTATCCGTTTATATGTGCGTCAATCACCTAAAAACCACTGGGCAGATTTTTATAAAAATTCACATGCTGATAGACCAATATTAGGTACAACTTATAGGCTACATTTTATTTAAAAAAATATATTTTTGGGGTAGCTCACCATACATGTAAACGGAGGGTAAAAAAATAAATTCGCGAATACATCATTGAGTGAGGTTTCATTGGAAAGGTCTTTAAAAATGATATCGAGGTTTCTAAATGCGTTTTCTGCTAAAATAAACATTTTTTGAGATATATGCTTCTAAAGTCGTGAAAATGTCATACCACGTGACAATGTGAGATTAAGACGTTAAAACACTCAACGAATCCTCGAAAATTTTAAAAAAATAACTAACTCTCCGCCCGCGACTTCGCTCGCGTGGGCTTCGATTTTCTGTGTTTTTAAAGAGGCGCGTACTGTGAGATTTTGGTCAAACGTATTTTCATAGAAAATTATAAAGAAAAAAACTATGGACATGCGCATATATCAGCGGTCCTGCGACCGTAATTTTTTTAAGACTTTTGTTGTGCGCCTCTACAAAATACAGAAATTAGTAGCCCACGCGTGCGAAGCCGCGGGCGGAAAGCTAGTACAATATATATTAGTAGAAGAAGTAACCTATGGACGCCTAGCTTGTCTTATTGTGTGAAATGTTTGTTTACTTCCAACCATAATCCATTTGATAACAACTATATACTTCACGTTTCAAAGAAATGTGGGCCAAGGAGCAGTGAAGATCGATATATGTGATTGTCTTCGAAAGAAAACTCAGAACTATTAACAAACTTCTGGCAAACAAGTTTGGAATGTAGGTTATATCA
>LQNK01000551.1:450059-478451 GCA_001586405.1 Phoebis sennae | reverse complement strand
AGTGACAAACACACATACATATACACATCCTCACAAACTGTCACATATAATTTTAATATTACTAGTAGGACGATAGATTCCCATTAAACGACAAATATTTCAAATGTTTGTCGTTAAATCCATTAATAACATATACCCAACTACCCGCTCACAAAACGTCACGTATCTCAAACACTGGCAATACTCAAGAGATACACAGATAAAAACAAACACATTTCTCTCTGCGGCTAACTTGACACGTGATACCTCAAGGGGTGTCTGACATTAGCTGGCTTGGGAAGAAATAAATCATTTTGTGCGAAATCAATCGAATAATGCGTCTTAAGGAACAGGAGCAGTAGCTTGAAGGAGTTATGATAGGAATAGTTTCAATTCTAACAGTATAGAAGAGTGGACCAGAAAAACAGGAACAGTAGTTTGAGAGTGATATTATGATAAGCATAGTTTTAATTCAAATAGTATAGAAGAGTGGACCAGAAAAACAGGAACAATAACTTGAGAGTGATATTGTGATAAGCATAGTTTTAATTCAAACAGTATATAAGAGTGGGCCAGAAAAAATACGCCAATTGCATCTTCGAAATGTCTTTATAGTTATACCAATTTCAAATATGTCAAAACCATTAAAAAATATTATATAATATAGTCAAAACCATTAACACATCTATACTTATATTATAAAGACGAAAGATTTCTTTGTTTGTATTGAATATGCTCCGAAAGTACAGGACCGATTTGGATGAAATTTTGTTCAGAGATTCTTTGAAACCCCAGGAATGATAGTTATCCCGAAAATCTTTCCGCGAAACCGCGAAGCTCAGGTAGTATTCTTATAAAAACATTACAATAATTTTAATTTTAAAACAGTAGAGATGAAAACAAGCATTTCGGACATTGAGAAAGCCTACGCCTAACCTGACCTAACCTGACAGGTGATGATACATGTACCTTCTAAGGGGTCTAATCTTATAAGACTTCGAGAAATATCTCATTTTTACGCCTAGCATAACAAAGGTCGCGTGTATTGAATCATTTATTTCGTTAATTAGGTTATTTGTTATAGATTCTATTTATACAAGCTCTTCTTTGACCTAGTTCTTATTTATCCTAGTTCTTCATAATATCCTATCGTATTGTATCCTGTTTACATTACTAAGCTGATAATGTATATTTGAACGGCACATAGATGAAACTAAAATATATACTATTTTTCTTATTAAGTATTTTTTTTAAACAAGTGACGTATAATTTACACTTTCACTATTTAAAATGAAATTAAATTAATTAAACCTTATATTAATTGCTAAAAGTACCCATAAACAAAATTAAAATATTTTTAACGTCATGATAGGCAGCAACTTTGAAAATACTAAATACACTGCATAATTTGATACATTCCGTCCCCAATAATGCATGTATTTGCGTATACCTATACCCCGACAGTTCAATTAAACAAAATGCCCCTTCGTATCTCTTCATCTAAATGGAAATGAGATACGGTCACAACTGAAACAGGACCTTGAAACGACGGAACAGGGTCAAATTTTGTTTGTCGTGGATCATGAATTGTTTCATAGTGGTGGTAGACGTCGGCATTAAGTTTGCAGTCGAACTAAAATTAGGTTACGCCTTAGTTTCAGTCGAATTACCATTTTTACCTTCCTGTTATTTTATCGTGCGTGTAATAAATAGCGGTTCAGTTAAAATATATTTTTTACTTGGATTTTGTGTAGTTTCCCTTTTATTATAATATAAGACTTTTCAATGTTGTTAATAACAACGTAACTCACAATTAAATATTTATTGTAATATCAAGCATTTTTTTTCACACACCCACACATTTGCTAAGCAGCTATTCATTTATATTTTTAAAGCGAAAAATGCTTATGTATTTCATTTTACCATCATAACTTCTACGGAAAATAACGAATAGCCCCGGGCAAGAATAAGATTGCGTTATCTTACCTTACTTCCCCGGTGCAAGGGGAGAGCGTGAAAATTTTAATTTAATCGTACCAAGCAACGGAATCGAATTAAGTGTAGATATCCTCAATCCACATTATTCGGTTTCCATCGCCGCTTCTACATACAAAACAAGAGTCTTATCTGGCATTAATTACGCAATGGATTCCGTCTAGTTACATTACTGTTAGTCGCCAATTAGCAGTAAGCCAACAAAAGCCCTAATTGCTACGAGGAATGGACAAGCCTGTATTGTGTTACAACTAGGCTTGCCTTTTGTTATCGAAAATAAAGATTCATAAGAAAACATTTTGAATTGCTATCGGTAAAATCTTTTTAATTGGAAGACTAATTTGGTATTTGATTAACATGCTTGTGCCTTTGAGGATTGCTTTTAGTGAACTAAATTTTCCCAGTAAATGGGAAAAATTACTTTACTTTTCCTTATCACTAGTCTCTAGATCAGGATCGATGAAATGAGGAAAAACCAGTGATCGCTTATACATATAATGTCTTTCACTATTCTACTATCTTTCCAACTTCGTAAATGTACAAAATTGTATGAGATACTTGTTACTTGATCGCGCATTGAGAATTTGATGAATTCTCTCATAGCCTACGAGACTTTTATGTATGCTGGCCTAAGTAGCAGTGATATAAGTAAAGTGTTTCATACAAGCTAAGCCTCGTGGTTTCACCCGCGTATATATACCGTTCCCTTATGATTTTCTTGTGCCTGCCTGGGGGGTACATGCCTGGGGTTTCAAAGAATCTCTGTACAAAATTTCATCCTGTACTTTCGGAGCCTATTCAATACAAAGAAGGAAATCTTTCCTCTTTATAATATTAGTATAGATAGAACGGTCATCTTTGAATAACTTTAATTTTGTTTCTTTCGTTCTAAAAATATAGCCTAGGGTGTAACGACATTATTATCGAGAAGGATCTTATCGCTTGTAAGTCTTCTCGGAGGAATCCGATAGGATGAAGCTATACAATCTACTGCTTAATTACAATAGGTTACGATAATGTGTTCAGGCTTTATCGTTTGAAAATTATATCGTTACATTGTTTTTAGCATGTAACATTTTTGATTGGTTTGTCTCTCTATCTCTTTCGTTGTTGTTAAAAATAACTATGATAATCTCACATGGGAAAATTTTTATTGTATTACCTATTTATTAGGCGTATGAGGAGTTGTTACTGCGTCTAAAGTCCCCTCTGCACATAAGCAGGCACATACGCGGACGTCATCTGCCGATATCGTTCGCGGACATGAAGACGGGGTGATATGTCGTAGATAATTTATGTCTACCGATGCAACCGCCTTCCGTCGCCAGAAATCATCTGCGTATGCATCTGCATACATCAGCCCTCTACATAGAGGGGGCTTAAATATTTCATTATCAATTGGTGCGTGCACAGAGCGCGGTTATACAAGTATGAAGTTAAGGTATGAACAGACTTTATTGTATAGTAAATAAAATAATTGTTAAAAGTTTTTTTTTTAATATGGCAAGTACTCGAGTTAAAATAAACACTAGAAAATACTAGTCTCTATTGCAATTTTGGCATATTTAAAAAAAAAAAAATTTTATTACTAGTAACATTTGACGTATAGAGAAAATGTGTTAGTACAGATTGATAGTAATACAAATTGGTTGGTAATCTATAGTGCACACCTTCATTCATACTGTAACACCTACATAGTCCCAGACATTAGAATCAGTAAATTTGTAGCGAGTACTAATTACCCTGAACGCTAAACTAAACACGAGCTAACCGCTGCAGTCGTCTCCACATCATTACAATGCTAAATGACGTCATTAACAGCTCACGTAAATACTACTCTATTATTACTACAGAAGTATGTTCTGTAGTAGCAATACTATAGTATAGTAGCAAAATGAACAACTATGACAAATAAGATAATATACTAGATAGAATATATGGTTATTTCTTGATGAGGATGTTAAATATTACTATTAATGTACTCATCATAACAATGTTATATGACATCCTACTACTATTATAAAGGCGAAAGTTTGTAAGTATGGATGTATGGATGTATGGATGTATGGATGTTTGTTACTCTTTCACGCAAAAACTACTGAACCGATTGTGATGAAACTTGGTATACATATAGATAAGGGTTCAGAATAACATATAGGCTACTTTTAATCCCGGAGTTGCCATTTAATCAGAAGTTACGCGGGTGAAACCGCGGGGTACAGCTAGTCATGAATACATCTATGTCCTGTGCACTACAAAAGCAAAGAGACTTTGCTCGCATTTAGAATCTATAGATGAAAAAGGGACAGGGAGACGTTGTTTTACATCCGATAAGTTGAAAGAAGATAAATACATCTATGAAAATCGCATTCGAATCGGATTACTAGTTTTCATGTAATGCGCGCACAAACTATAGTATAGTGACACCCACCGCTAATTGTCTTTTATTATCTTTTATTTGAATATTTAAATATTTTAAATATTCATTTCTACAGTATAAATATAGGTATAGATAGATGACTACACATTTCCTTATCTGTTTCTTAAACATACCGCAGTTTTTTTGTTTTCGTCGACATTTAACACAACGCCATCTAGTCCCAAACTAAGCAAAGCTTGTACTATGGAAACTAGATAACTGATAGACATACTTAAACATACTTTGTAAATACATGCATACTATAGATAAATGAACACCCAGACAGTAGAAAATTACAATTTTCAGATAATAATTTTCTACTCGTAGGTATCGAACCCACATCCTACGCAATAGACCATTGCTAAGTCTACTACGCCAATCAGGTCGTCGTATATTTTTTTTTATTTTTGACCTTTCTCAACATTTCCATTGAAATAATTAATTCCAAGGAAGCCATATTTCCTTCAATAAACGGTTACCTTACGCCATCTAAATCGATCACTGAAGACGTGTGCAAACTCATAAATATCCAGCTGACACGAAGTTTGTGTGTTTGTCCCACACTTTACTTAATTAGGGCGACATACTAACATAGCCCTTAGCCAATATATACATACCCTACATAATTAACTATGTAATTTCACTAATAAGAATAATAAGAATAGGTTTTTTTATTGATTTAAAGGATTTTTCTTCACTATATTGTAATACAGATTCGCTTTCCACTGTTAGTCCGTATTCTTAGATCTTTAAAACTACCGATTTTCATGTGTTTTTTTAAATAGATAGATTAACTCAAGAGAAAGTTTTAATACGCACATGCATACGTAATTAAAAGTAAATCTAATCATAGTTACTATTAAATCAAGAAATTATTGTTCATAGTTAACCTTTCTATTTTTTATATTTTATTTACACGTTATGAAATAAATTATTATTTTAGTGATAGTTCTTTTTAAAACTGTACTCAAAGTAACAATAAAACAAGAAATATAATAAAAATATAGCAATACATTTCTCCATAAAAGTCAACCGAACTTCACGCCAATTTTCTCGCGTTTTTCCCGCGTTCAGAGCTTCGACAATACAACTAAATATTGTGTCCCTGGGAAAAAACAGTTCCGGCATATATAGGCTCACATTAGAAATGGACACTTATTTTGGTTTATTTATTTATTTACTCTTTATTACACTATAAAATACATAATATAAACCACAATTAGTTCGATTGTCGAAATGCATGCCGCAGTGTCAAATAAAATATTGTCACAATAATCTTAAATATATGTCGCAGTAAGATAGATAAAGCCGTAACATAGTTATATCCCTAGGGATATAATTATATGCCGGAACATAGTTATACGAAAGCGATTCATTACTATCTTACTAGGAGTATAGTTATAAAACGGTCCAAGTTTAGTGATATACTTATATTACTAGATTTCGTTTAGTGAAATAGAAATCTACCATAGAATTAAATAAAAATTGGTATAATAAATTTGTTTTATCTTCATTCAAAAATCTACTTTATGTATTCTGCAGTTAGTTACAATACTTTGTGACATTAACACGTAATTACACGTATTAAAGTAATTTCAATTATAATTAAAATTACCATGTTTTGGAATTCAAACATTAACAATGCAATTAAACCTAATGAAATATTAAAAATCTTTTAAAACTAATCAACAGTTTTGAGATAACTTTATTTCTTATATTTATTAAGTTGAAATCTTTGTTTCTTTGTTAGTAATTTCAAATTTTTGTTCAAACAAGAAGCGGAATCATGACATCTAGAGTTTCGTAGCACTGCATGCTTCTTACAGGCACATCTTTTAGCAGAACACTGTGAACGTTCGATTTTTACAGGAACGCTGCACACTCCGAAAGCTATTTCACTAAACTTAATCTAGTAATTTAAGTATATCACTAAACTTGGACCGTTTTATAACTATATTCCTAGTAAGATAGTAATGAATCGCTTTCGTATAACTATGTTCCGGCATATAATCATATCCCTAGGGATATAACTATGTTACGGCTTTATCTATCTTACTGCGACATATACATATATAAAGACATGTGACACAAATGTATATTATCAACAGCTTTTAAACCATGTTTCTGACAAATAAATAAATATTCTTTTCTTTTCTATTCTTAAAGAGAATAAAGTCACAATATTGTTCTTATATGTATTATAATAAAAGTTTTACGCTTTGTAGTTTAAACCAAAAACGGTTTCTCTCCCCTCATTAAAGGCTCCCAATTATCTGACCCTTTACTTTTTTTAAACTAGAACTCTTCCGCAGACACTAGGGCGTCTAAACATAATTAATCCTGTCTGTTATTGTGTAGAATTTCTGTCTGTATTGAAATTGTTTTATATAATGTCCTACGTACTCTGAGGCCCAAGATACACACCCGTATTCTAATACATACCTCGAGCATTCCTCGACTTTACTCAACCTCTGTCAACGAAATATACATTCTGAATCGGAACCCTACTAACTCACGTCCACGCACGTTATGAAAATTTCGGAGAAAAAATTTAACACCTCGATTCGTGCGATCTATTTATTAAAATATTATATTTTTATGTTATGAATTTTCGTTTGAAATTCGTCATACTTCATATTTGACGTAACCTAAGTGGAGGTAAAATTAAGGTAACTTCTTAGAATACGGGTGACAGACTATAGTCTAGTTTGGGTCTCACTAGCACGCTATTAGAACTGTAGCTACTCTAAGTTACATATCTCTATGATTTCCTGAATACTTCTTACTGCAATAAAGACATTATAAGATAAATAAAGGATCCAAAAGCTACTTACGAAGGTGGAATCCCCCCCACGAAGACATCAGAGTTGGTGGCGAACTTGCCAAACACGTACTCCTTGCCGCGTGACGTCTTGCTCTGCGTGACGCCGTCCACCGACAGCGACGTGTGCTCGTCACGGCGGGCCACCTGACACGCAGACAATGTTATAAATGTAAAAAATAAAAATAAAAATAAAAAAAAATATTGTCCATCAAATAACGCAAACAAAATAAAACAGTTAAAACTTAAAACTAAATGGTTTTTTGAGGGACAAAAAGGAGTCGTCTCAGCTAGTGCCATATAATTTTTTTTTTTATGTTATAGCTGGCAAGCGGGGCATGCGACGTCATCGTGCATGTGACGTCTTGCTCTGCGTGACGCCGTCCACCGACAGAAATGTCTGCTCGTCACGGCGGGCCACCTGACACGCAGACAATGTTATAAATGTAAAAAAAAAATAAAAAAAAAATATTGTCCATCAAATAACACAAACAAAATAAAACAGTCAACACTTAATGTAGATGTAAGAATATAATCTTATCATAATTAATTAATTAATTTTAGTATTGTAATTATTTTTATGACCATTTGAATGCCGTCAAAGGTAAAATGTGACGATCTGTATTTAATTTATGTTACATCCCATGTACTCACATTGCAAATGAATAAATGATTTATGATTTAAACTAAATGGTTTTTTGAGGGACAAAAAGGAGTCGTCTCAGCTAGTGCCATATATTTTTTTTTATGTTATAGCTGGCTGGCGGGGCATGCGGTTCACCTGATGTTAAGTGACTGACCGCAGCCTATGAACATCTACAACGTAAAAGTGTCGCTGATGCTTTGCCGGCTTGAAGGATGGGGAGGGGAAGAAATTAAAAACCGGCCAAATGCGATAGGTTCAGCACCAGACCCCTACCACTACTACTCTTACCCTACCTTAATAAATAATTAACCCTGGACATTTAACACAACGATATCTAGTCCCAAACTAAACAAAGCTTGTACTATGGAAGCTAGATAGCTCATAGACATACTTAAACATATTTTTTTTAAATACTATAGATAAACACCCAAACAGTAAAAAATTACATCATAATTTTCAACACGTGGGGATCGAACCCACACTCTCCGGCACAATAGTTGTTTCCACTGCGCCAATCGGGTCGTGATTATTATATATTTGTATTTTATATTTAGTATTTATTGTTATAGCTGCAACGGAAATACATCATTTGAAAACTTCAGCCAGGTGACAGACAGACAAACACATACCGGAGGCTTAGTAATAGAGTCCGATACCTTTTAGATGCCGGAACCCAATAAACGTGTATTTGGCATAACTCTCTGATTAAATAATAAGCTAGTAGTAGCTATTCCTCGCAGTTTTGTACTATCGTAATGCTAGAGCCAATTGAGTCGGATACGAGAGTATAAGTCAGCGATTCTTCGGAATGTGTACTTTAAAGGAGTTTACACAGTTTCCTGATATTCATTATCTGTGGGTACACATCACGGGCTATATATGCAGCCTTGGAAAATTTTGGGAACTTAAAGTAAGCGGAATAGAAGCTGAAAGGAAGTTATTAACCAAAAATATTTTTTTGTTTATATAGCATTACATTACTCTATTCATCATAATACACATCATTCATATTGAAAGTAGTAATCTATGACTTCTCGCATCTCGTGTAGAGTATTATATATTTAATTTGGATATTCAATTTTTCTAAAATATCATTCTTATATATATCACCATTTTCTCTCCGCTTACTTTATATCCCCTAATTTCAAGACTGCATAAATAAACGTTATATCTACACGATATGAAAAAAAAGAATACTGTTGACATTTGAACATAGAACATCTTACTAACCTGTACTTTGTGCCAATGTCCATCATTCAAATTGCTCCCGACCGTTATAATCTGCGCACCACCGCCCAAATTATACCGCAAACGTAACGCACCATTCACTAACTTTAACTCGAAAAAGTCGTAAGTCCCACCGTCGTCCGTATACAAAAGTAAACCGTTCGGCTGGTCCGTTTTGAACTCAAGTTCCAATGTCCCGTTCAAGCCGGCGTTCCATTTTCGGAATTGCGAGTATGGATTCTGTTTGTCGAGCACGAACGCGAAGTTTTTGTGGAGTGAGAGAGAGAGAAGACAAAAGAGGAGGTAACGCATTTTTGTGACGTCACCGGACATGGCTTCAGATCACCACGCGACGCCGGATGTGTGTTGTGACGGCCGTTTACGTTTCATTTCTTGATTACCTGTTACAAAAGAACATCAATAAATAGAATGTTGACAAAATTATAGATATTAAAATAAAATACTTGCGTTTTAAACGCAGTTTATTAAACATTATTGTACGTTTCGAAAACTTAACAATGATATGACAGTTGTGTTCATGAGTGTTTCAAAATTTTCAAAATTTTCAAATATCACCTTCCTAGAAATAAGTGGGGGTAGATACACAATTTTTGAAGCACTCATGAAGACAACTGTCATCTCAGATGCCTGTGACCATGCTCGGTGTAAAGTGTTCGAAACGTCGGGTTAATAATAATGTAAATTATTATATAATACACTGCATCTAAAATACTTTAAAAGTATTTAATGTGGAAAGTACTCGCATTAAAACAAACACAAGAAAATAGTATTTATAAGTAGCTTTACTCAAATTATTTGTAAATTACATCTGTTCTATATAGTTGTATATTGAATTGTAAGTGAAAAATAATTTAATGGAACAAATACATAATTCAAAATACATCCTCAGTCTATACGAGTATAATTTAAATTGCCCTTGGATTAATCACAAACCAAAATCATATTTCACATAGATCCACCAACCACGTTCAATTACAATGTTAACGAATAACCATCAAAAAGTCAGGGTTCCAAGTCTAAAATACGACAGAACCAAAGGAGCTCTGAAAATTCTGCAAGGAGCAAACGCTTTGCACGTAAAAGCCACTCCAGGTAACAAAAGAGGCCCGAACTAGGCCGAGGCAACGCTTCCTAGATCTGCGTCTAGTGTTTTTACTTCAATCTAGCTGTTCTGGGCAAAATATTTAAAATATTACGGTATTAAAATCAGGATGAGTTTTTTATTGAAAACTTTGTCTGTCATTTACATTCAGTTCTTTTTATTTGTCTTCCTATTATAAATGCGAAAGTAACTCTGTATGGATTTTCTTAAGACAAAACACTGAACCAATCTGGATGAAATTTTGTAGAGAGATTGTTTGAAATCCGAAAGGACATAGGATAGCTTTTATCCCGTCAATCCCACGGGAACGGTAAATAGGAGATATACGCGGGTGAGACCGCGGGAACAGCTAGTATTATAAAAGCGGACGTATCTGTCTGCATGTTTGTCTCTTCTTCACGACTAAACACTGAACCGATTTTGAGTTTGTTTGAAAACTGAAACAGGACATAGGATAGCTTTTATCCCAAGAATCCCACGGGAATACAAGATGTAAACGAGTGACACCGCGGGGTACAGCTAAACAAAATAAATAAGACTTATATTTATTTGCTTTGATATCGACTTATCTCTTGAAGCTCAAACTTATATAATCAAGTAGGTTGTCTTTCAAGAACTGTTCAGTCTGGCACGTGTTATTCTCTACACGTGCTTCTGTCGGGTGAAAAGTCAGTTCTATTGAAAAGAAAATAGTAAAATATGGAACGACATTCTTCTATAATTATGAAAGATAAAGCTTATATTGTGAATAGGTGTAGAGGGCGGACAACGCGATAACTTTTTGAACTATTCAAATTCTAAGATTTATTCCGACTATCTTAATATCATAGACATTCAGGCTGTGATATACTACGTATGAAAAGGTTTCCTTGTAATGTTATCATGCCGATTTCCCATACCTAAATTATCCTACATGGATAATTACTTACCCAAATTTTAGCAACTGTTTCTTAAAACTGTGGACACGACGAGCCATATTCCGCGCAACTAATTTATTATTAGTCTCTAACGCCTAAGTACTAAAACGATACATAACTATAAGTATTTCTTAATAAATAAAGCGATAGAATGATCTTATATTCCGAGCGCTAGGACCATTTTTGAGGAGGTATTAGGGCAAGCTCCTATTATACCCTCATATTATAATAGGAAAAGCATCAGACAAGTTTTCAGGTTGCCTCAAACACCTCCCCAAAAAAATGGTCTTAGCTCTCGGAATATTATATTAAGTACCTCTACATCACGTGAGTAAATTAGGACGTAATATACGAACCTTGTTTTCGTTCCTTGTACAAACTGTAGAATATCCATTTTACTTGTAATTTAAATACTGAATTATACAATTAAAAGTCGCTCATTATAAATTGTAAAACACCGTGAGAACGTACACGTTTCTACTTCCTACATACCGTTTGTTTGTGAATAAAATTATAATGTTGCCGTCGTATCAAACGTAATCTATTTGAAGGCGATATTTTATTCAAGAATTAAAGGAAATTTAAACGTTAATGTTTACATGTTAGGAGTCTTTGAAATGTTATTTGTCGGGAAAACAGACAGATGATTTTGATTTTTCTTCCTCAATTTCCCACAAATTTTAAACGGCTCAACAGATTTACATGAAACATATCTAAGAACATTCGCTTATAAGCACAGATTTTTATTGCACTGTGCACATAAGTCACCTTTTATTATACAAAAACTTATTTAAGGTTCACAGATGTTGTATTGTTACTAACACTAAATACATAATTTTATATTTTATAGAAACTATAATGTACACCTCTTATCAAAGACGACCATTATATTTTATTTACCTATCGGTAAACAACACATGCTTACTGAAAAAAAAGAAAAACGGACAGACAGACAGACGGACAAGTAAAACTTATAACATCCTTCTTTCCGCATCAGGGTTTAAGAAAATAATTATAATCATTATACAAGAAACGTGTTCGAATAAATTAATTCATATTTCAAAATTTCCGTTATACAATCTGTGTTCAAACTTGTTGTTCATTTGTTCTAAAAATATAATCTATTTTCATTTCCGAAGTGCCTAATTCAAGCACGTGGAAGAACCTTCAAACTTATCCAAGAGTAATTAGAGTTGGAGCTCGAATCTTTTTAATCACTTTCCCATTGTGGATTAATTAAAAGCTTTTCAAAAAACTAGCGCAGGCACTTGAAAAATGGACAAAATGGTTGAAGCTCGGAGGCGGTGCCAAGTCCGTGCCTGAACTTGTGAAACTACCTTCGTTAGGAAGTGATTAACTATGAACTGTGCCACGATTTGAACACGCTTTGGTTATTGAAATTTATGTAGGTGTTGTAAAAGTTGGGAATTTATTATGGGTTGACTGTGTTAACTGGAATAGGTGCTTATATTTCAAATGAATGGAAAATGTAAATGAATATCTTTCATTTCGAAACTATATCAATTGATGATTAATAATGAAGTTTATAAACGCACGGTAGGTAATCTATAATTAATAGAACAGTATGTGATAATCACAGGCTATTTCATTGAAATGAGGTAATTTAAATTTAAAATAATATATTATTAGCTTTCAAATTTCTGACTCCACAAATGTCAGGTTTTGTTAATACATACGCACGAATAGTAATGAAAATAAAATATATACAGTTTTATTTTGAAAGATATTTCTTTTTTACAATTTTAGAACTTAATTTTGAATTACTCACGTTTCACCTGCGTCACTTTTGATAACGTGGCAACTCCGAGATTAAAAGTCACCTATATGTTATTCTGAACCCTAACCTATGTATACGAAGTTGCATCATAATCAGTCCAGTAGATTTTGCGCGAAAGAGTAACACACATACATCCTCACAAACTTTCGCATTTATAATATTAGTAGGATATGTTGCCCTGTATTATTCATTCACTATCAAAACAACATTAAACTAATGTATCTACAAGAAAGAAGCCAAGAAAATTTAGAAACTGGATAAAGCATTTTTAAGTAATACAACTTTAACTTCGTGAAAGTTTTGCTTGTACAAAATTATAAGCTGAGCGGTTTCTAAACGAGACTTTCGATGAATACTTAAATAAAGTAATCATGCGATTATTACATGTACCTGTGTAATTATTATTATATTCATTTCATATTTCCTGACTGATACTTCTTCTTCTTTATAATCTATAGCATCCCTGACCAAGACGGATTTTGCCATTTTTTTCAATTACGATTTTGTAATCAAAAATTTCGTGGAGCGATCACAGATTATAAAATAAAAGGATGGAGTGCGCCGAAGACACACACAAGTTCACCGAAAAGCAAATACAAAATTCAAAAACAAATACAAATATGTTTGGCTAGTTTGACGTTACATAAAAACTTCATAAGGCTTCGTAATTATCAAAGTTGACTCACATAGATACTCGTGAACGTATAAGTAGTTAGCGTCACTCGAGTATTGGGCACACTCCGTCTGCCTTTTTTCTGTAATCTGTGGAAGTGATGGTAACTCTTCCTATCAGAAATTGGTTCATTTGTTGCAGAAAAACCCCTCCCAATTCTTAAATCGAGTATCTAAAAATTATTTCAAATATAATTATTCCATTAGATTTTAAAGTGTAATAGTGACGTAGTAAATTTCTATATTTAACGTTAACTCACATATTTTTTACATATAAACGTTTGTTTTACTTACATATTTAAAGTTCGACCTGCATATGATGATTTCTTAGTTCTAAATTCCTAAATTAATCTCTTGTCGTTATAACTTAGGATGCTATTACCATTGCATTCGAAATGCAACTGAATGTAACTAAGATAAGATCTTATATACGAGATGACATTACAACTTGCATAGTTGATACCGGTGATTAATGGTGGCTCTCTAAATACTGTGCAATATAATGTGGTGTGGTGTCTTTCGAGGAGGAGAGCAGGATGGACACAGCTCCTTCCATCCTGCCCTCGCGGAGGGGTCGCGTAAAGCGGCCGACACCGGGGGGTTCGCGGAAGAATGCTACGGCGTACCCGTGGACCCCCCATAAGGTGTGTGAAGAAAAATCAAGGGGTTTTAGCAGGTGCAAGTCGGACGCAACCCGGTCGTTTCGCCAGATGACCGGGTATACGAAAGCATTTCACCTCGGAAAAAAAAGGTGTTGTGTCTTTCAGAAAGGATCAAGAATGAGGTCAAATTACAATTAAGAAGAAAATTTTGGCAAAAAGTTTTTATTTTTCATTTTATGTGACTTATAACCCTCCACATCGTATTTATTATAATTCCTCATACTATATACATATAACATAAAGCACAAAAACAGGGAAATATATCTAGGAAACTTGAAATAGAAAATACTCCAACATTTTCACCTCTCAAACACGGCCGAGGTGATGAGGTACAAAGACCTATGAAGGACTTCTTAAACCTAACTTAGAACGTGCCTTGCTGGAAAATAGGACTAAGTGCAGTCGCAGGATACTTTAGGCATTGTAGCTACGAAATTTCTTCACGTATCTTTGTATTCGTAGGCCCCCTCTACACATCGGCAGACCGTATATTTGCCGTATCTTGTAATATTGCTTTATATAACTTTTTATGTTATGAATAAACAAAAAAACATTTAAAAAATACGCGGATGTCATCTGTCAATGAATGGTGGATACGTAGGCAGACGTAAATTACCAACTAAGGTTGTCTTCGGACAGACTTATTACCCCGTCTTGATCTCCACGGACGCCATCGGTAGATGAAGTCATTGTTATAAAAATTGCAGAAGGCGGTTGTTATTAATTTATTACTGATTTTTCTTAGACATCAGTGCCAGTCAGACCTAAGATACCTCGGCTGTAACGCTGACTTAATAATATTTGAGTTTTGACGTCGGACAACTTTCCAAAAAGGCCTACGGACAAACAATCCGAAATCTATGTAAAATCATTATATACACGATTTAACACATAAAAACAAAACACAGTTAATTACTTAATTCAAGCCTAAATATAAGAATTGCATTTAATTTTTCAAGAACATCAGCAAATCAAGCAAAACTAAACGTAGTAAAAAGATAAATGTTAAAATGTTAACCTTTAAACTTCTCCGCTGAGAATTAAATCTCCCCATCTAAACCTTGATGCTGAAGACGCCTCCGCTGCTCTTGAGATAACAGTCTCAACTAGAGTACTACCGCCTTTAGATTATTTAAATGTCAATACAAGTAATATCACTATGATAATAGTTGTATTGGCCTTTGTAATACCACTAGTTTAAACTAATTAACGTTCGTTTACAACTTATAGTTTTTAGATAGCTCTATGATTCTTACCGTTTGTTCACAACTTTCAAAGCATCCATCAATAAAATTGAAGACAAATCTAATCTATTTATATATCTATATGATTGTAACCAAAGTCAGAGAGGAAGTTTCCACTTTAAGTAAAATATGCAAACGAAGTTAATAAATTCAATTTCCAATGATAAATGTTAACCTCTCAACTTCTCTGTAAGTATTAAATTTTAAGAGAAAAGAATGACGAAGATTTCTTTTTGAGCAAAATATGCAAAAGAAGTCAATCAATTAAATATCCCATGATAAATGTTAACCTCTCAACTTCTCTGCTAGATGAAAGCAAAATTGGGCACATGAGTTGGCAAATTTAATGCTAAACTCAAACAAACTGAGTATTAAATCACTCCATCTACACCTTACAGCTGGAGAAGCTACTTCACTTGAGATAACAGTCTCAACTAGGGTACCAGTTTCTTTAGATTACTTAAATCTCAATACAACTATTATGACTTTTTAAGGGAAACAAACAAACGTTACAAATAGAGTAAATATATTTATGGCTCTAGTTATTATTTTAAAATATTTTAGAGTACTAAAATCTTGTTAAAAATCTCCGTCAATTTCACAACACTCGAAGCATTTTCACTAAATTCGTAGCTAAATCTTACAGTGACTATTTAATAATCTATAAGATTTTAACCACAATTATTGCACAAAAATATTTACGAAGTTATTATTATAGTAATTTCATTGAGAAACACTCAGTTTAAACAAAATTACTCCAGAAACGACTTCAGCAGCAGTAAATAGTTGTAAGCAGTAATTTTATTTCCGAAAAACTAAACGTAGTAAAATCTCTATTAAAATGACTAGAGATAAATGTTAAATTGTTAACCTTTAAACTTCTTCAAGTATAAAGCGGAATCGCTCCTCTAAACCTTGATACTGGCCTCGCCTCCACTTAAGGGCAAATAATCTAACCATCTAACATCAACTAGATCTAGTTAGGATTGTTTACATTTCAATACAGCTTATTATAGAGTTTTTGATAATATTACAGATATTCATTTAAACATACTTATTGGGGGACTTTTTAAAATCTTAAGATTATCAAAATGTACTTTATTCTTTATAATTTTGCTTCTTGATGGATGGACTTTTGTTTTTGAAGAAAAACACCAGGTTGTATATAGTGGAATTAAAAGTAAAACATGTAATTTTCATAGTATTTTCTTGTGTTTGCTTAAACGTGAGTGCTTTCCATATTCAATAAAATACTTTTTAAAGGATTTAAAACGCAACATTATTATAAACCGTAACCACGCTTGCTGTAAAGTGTTCGAAACGTCAGGTTAAAAATAATGCTTTTCTTCAAATCAAAGTTGATGGTCCAAACATCTGTTCATCCGCAATTTTAGAAATGCATAGTTTTATCTTAAAATTTTCATTGATAACTGTCTGATCAATATATATGCAGACGCTAAATTACTAAAGTTTTGATATGAAATTAAAACAGTATATCTGCACACTGAGGAATGTTCTAGACGAGAAAAGAAAACAATTTTTTGAGATATACGAGGAAAAATTTTGTTCACATCGAATACAAGGAAATGATATGCCTGTCATTTTGTTTGTCGAATTTGATAACCCCTGACTTTTGTAAAAGTTTCTTATTTTCGGTGTTTCCAACGTTTTCCCGATAAAAACCTTTCCCAAAAAGTTTAAGGGTTGAGTTTGTATTTTATATTGTAAGTCATTTATACGGGTTTCGGCCTAAAAATAAATGTTCAAACGTACAGGATGGACGTATATGAACATTTTATTTTATAAAACAAATTGTTTCTAATGTGATGTTGTCACTACTTTTTTATGTTATAGCAGGAAAGCGGGACATTAATTTTTTTTATGGCAGAGCAAGCAAAAAGCATGTGGTTCACCTGATATTAAGTGATCACCACCGCCCATGAACACCTGAAACACCGGGAGTGTGGTGCTTTGGACACAGGTGCTTTGCCTGGCCTTTGATGGACATATAGGCTCGTCTCTTGAAGGCCCCAATGTCGAATTTGTTCGGAAATACCGCAGATGGAAGGTCATTCCACATCTTAAGTTAAGCTTAATATAGTGAGGTTAACATCGCGCGCGTGGGGGCACTGTGTGTGTTCCTAGCAAGCGGGACATACGATTCACCTGATGTTAAAGTGTCCGACCGCAGTCCATGAACATCTACAACTTCAAAGTTGTAGAAGTCTAAAACATTATTTTTATACTAATATTACAAAGGCGAACGATTTGGTTTTTTGTCTGTTGGAAATGGTTCAATTTTTTTACCATTAGTATCCTACATTATCCCTGATGAACATAGGCTACACAATTCTACGGGAGCGAAGCTGCAGCTAACTATTTTTGTACGCAAAATATACTGATTATTGAACGGATTTCAACAATACACAATGTGATTCCTGAAGAAGGTTTTAGTTTAATGCCACTAAGACATTTTTGATTTTGAAGGAAATAAAGAAAGATTTATTCAAAGACCACACGCAATCAGAGATATAACTAATTATTATT
Source organism: Phoebis sennae (assembly GCA_001586405.1). Lineage (NCBI taxonomy): Eukaryota > Metazoa > Arthropoda > Insecta > Lepidoptera > Pieridae > Phoebis > Phoebis sennae. Next base: position 460,401 of record LQNK01000551.1, on the reverse strand, counting down.
TACACACAAGCAGCAGTGTGGCGTTGAAAGGGCAGCTGCTCAGCTTATGCTGCTCCTACGATAGTCACAGCGCTGATTTTCAGCAGCTCCCAATGGCATAGAGACGATTTTGATTATTAAAATATTTTAAACGATTAAAATTATATTTCAAATTTCATCCTATTACAAAAACAGACTGAATTATGAAGGTAACGCAATGATATAAAACAAGATGAAAGCAAAATTGGGCACATGAGTTGGCAAATTTAATGCTAAACTCAAATAAAAGGCTTTCAACCGGCGATAATTAATCTAAAGTAGGAACACGTCAAAGGAATTCCCTCATTGTGCTATTTGGGAAACATTCGAACTGCGGAATTGTATGGCTGTACAGGAATTAAATAAAAGTATTGGGTTTTGAAATAGTTGAATTCGTTGATAACTGCGAATAATTGTAAAAATTGACACACGTGTGCTAAACTTAAAGATTATTTATTTCTGGCAAAAAATAAAAGCAACTATATTTATGGTAAATGAGTTTTCATAAAAATTGAATAGAAAGTATTACCTAATCCAGCAATCAGCACATCTCTGTATGAAATTTCATCAAAATCTGTCCAGTGCTGAAGACTTGATTGACACACATCCAATCTTTCACATTCATAATATTAGTAGGATATAATATTAATAGGGTTATACTAGTGCTAAACTCAAATAAAAGGCTTTCCTGCAGCGTAAATTAATTTAAAGTATGGACACGTCAAAGGAATGCCCTCATTGTGTTATTTGGGAAACCGGCTTTGGAACTGTAGAACAGGAATTGTAAGTTTTTGGGTCTACGTCCCTGATGTAACCGAATTTATGGGCTATTTAATTGTGGCTAATTACAGCAGATATGGTTGAAATATGAGGAAATATAAGGAAACTAGCTGTACCCCGCGGTTTCACCCGCGTAACTTCTGATAAATGACAACTCCGGGATTAAAGGTAACCTATATGTTATTCTGAACCCTTATCTATATGTGTACCAAGTTTCATCATAATCGGTTAAGTAGTTTTTGCGTGAAAGAGTAACAAACATCCATACATCCATACTTACAAACTTTCGCCTTTATAATAGTAGTAGGATATAAAAAATATTTTTTTTATATTGGCTTAAGTAAAAAAAATATAGAACAATTAAACACTGAAATCATCAATTTAAGATTATACCATTCGTCGATGGATTTACGAACGGTTTCCATTGGAAACTTGGTGACTGCTGCCTCCAAGGATATTTTGAGCGACTCAATATTTGGGTGACACTTAGAGCAGGCCATGTCCTCTAGCACAGACCACAATTTATAGTCCAAAGGATTTAAGTCCGGACTAGCCGAAGGCCAATCATGAGCCTTTATGAAGTCTGAAACATTTTGCTCAAGCCAAATTTGGGTAGTACACGCCTTATGACCCGGGGCTGAATCCTGCTGGAATGTCCACACTTCATTTTTGAATAGGGTTTTGTTGAGGGGTTTAACTACAGGTTTTAACACGGTATCTTGATACACTTTGGCTGAAGTTTTCACTCCTTTTTCACAAAAATGGAGTTTTGTGACACCTTGGTAGGACACACCCCACCAAACCATGATGTTTGCTGGATGATGGCCTCGCTGAACTTTGGCCACTACCTCAGAAGCTTCTTTAGAGCTGTGTGCATACACTCGATCATTTTGTTTATTGTAGTGCTCCTCGATTGTAAAAATTTTTTCGTCGGTAAGAAGAATTTTTCTGTGTTTTTCGTCCGCGTATCGCAGTAACAGCTGTTTTGATCTTTCGACTCTCTTTTGTTTTAATGCCTGATTTAAGGTGTGCCCTGTGTATCTCCGGTAAGCCCCAAGACCTAAGTCTTGTTTGATAATCCGGGAAAGTGTCCTCGGTGGGATTTTCATTTCTCTTGAAAGAATTTTCTGCTTCCTTATGGGATTTCGACGAATTCTGGCCTTGACTGCGTTAACAGCCTGGTTTGTTCGAATAGACCGCGGTCGGCCGGATCTCTCACGGTCATCAACAGACATGGTTTCAGTGTACCTTTTAATGGTACGATACACACACATTTGGCTAATCCCTAGCTTTTTCAATGTATCAAAAATGTTGGCTGGCTCCTTACCTACTTTGTACAGAGCAATAACTGCAATCCTATTCTCTTTAGTGCCCCAGTCCATTTTTAAAACAAATAAATTCTAAACAAAAAACATTCAATAATTTCGGGAAAGAAGTATATTTTGTTATCGTAGAAGCTCCTGTTCGAAATTCAAATTACATATCTTTTTAAAATGACTTAAACAGCCAGTAACAGAATTTATGGCTAGACTAGTTATTTCATACAATATAGACCTTGATTCCTGAACTGTGACTCGGGAGTCAGTTCTTCCCAATCATTTGGAGCTGACTTGTTGTGTTGAAACATACTTAATTTAAGAATTTTATACAAATAAAAGTTCGAAACTAAATAAAAATATACAAAACTTGTAACAAGCCCGTTCAGTGTGTGTGTATGCGCGTGTGTGTAGAATAAGTTTCATTCGTAGGCATTTCTAATAAAAAAATAATTTAGCAAGTTACAAGTTCTATATTTATACACGTTCCTCATCTTGTTAACGTTACATCAGATCAAAGCAAAGTACCAGTTGAAGTCAACTTGAATATTCTGAGCGATATACCTCCGTTACATTGTTTATTACCTTTTCTAATTATTTGTGTGAGATTGATGATTAGCCTTCTTAAAATTAATAATCATCTTTAATCAAAGTATCATATTGCGGAGGCTTTTATTCATAGATGTCATTTCTTCCCCTTTCCTTAATCCTTCTTTATCCCCCCTTTCACGTGCTTACTAAGGCTCGGTTCCTATAAACGACGGAACATAAAACAGATATGAATAGTTTTCATTAACGAGCGCTTATAATCAAAGATTCAGAACTAAGTTTTGGTAGTTATATTAACGCCACGTTTATTATTATAGACACGCTTTAGACACAGCTAGTAGGATAGTTATACTTACGGACAGTATGTCCGTAAAACGACTCGTTTGACTCTTAACTTTCTAAATAACTGTTTCATAAAACAGGAATATTTCGTTTGGAATTATTAAAATTTAATGAAATATTCAAAGATATTATTTTTACAAAGCGTTTTCTACAAGTTAAGCGGCCAATTAGATAAAAATAACTATCATTCAAGATATCAAAAACCCTATCGTTAAAGCTAACATCATAAACCTCTTGCAGGTTCAACTCAAAGCTCTACCTACTTCGCCAATTTTCCAGAAAATGCTCAATTTCAGGACGATTCTAACCACAGCTTCTCAAAGTGGTTGCTCTTGGGGTATACCGCAATTAAGTAAAGTAGAACTAAATTTGTATGATGTAGATTGCTTCTTTGTCTCTGATCTAAGTATATTTCTACTCACGATTTCAAGATACTCTTTCGCCTCAACGCTGAATTAGACTCAAGTACCAGTACAACTTTTCTTCGTGCAGGGTCCCTATAATTGTGTGAGAAGTGATCTCCATTGATTTTCAGTGATGTGCAAAAAAGAAGTCCTTCAAAAAATAAATGAAAATAGTTTTTACTTCTTGATCAAAAAAGAAGAAATAAAGAAAAAATGCTTTATTGCCATTTACACTACAAGAAAACAAAAAGAGACTCAGCCATGTTGCTAGGTTTTACACCCTCAACGCTTATTTTCAGTCTGCCCATTTGTCAATGATTCTACTTCCCACCATTATCTATTTTATAAATATCCTAACAACTTCTCAGTATAACTAATTCGTAGTTATCCTTATCTGTTTAGGGTAAGACAAATCAAGTTTGGGAATCCCTGTTTGACCGCTGAGATTCCACATTCCCTCTACGGAATGTAATCCCGAGTTATTCTCGGCTATTATAACCTAGTTTATTGGGCCGGGATTTATTTTAAACACAACTAGGTGCTTTGCGGTTTGAGTGGCATTTTGATGCAACGTTTTTTATTTAAAACAAGGTTTTAAGTGCTTCACTAGCTGGTACTCGCGATGTTACTCGCTTTTGAAACTATTACTTTATACTTAATACTTTGTGTTGTTGTCTTTCATGGTGGATTTGAAAGAAAAAATGTGTTTTTTTTTTCAAATAAAAGTATTATTTTATTACTTTTTGCACTAGCTACGCTCCCGTAGCATACTGTTATATAAATATAGGCTATAAAATATAGCCTATGTTACTCGTGGATAAAGTAACTTTCGAATGGTAAAGAATTTTTAAAATCGGTCCAGTAGTTTTTGAGCCTATTCATTACAAACAAGCAAACAAAGTTTTCCTCTTTAGATTAATTAACAGCTATTAAAATATACTTCTTTCGAAAAGACCCTAAAGTAATGAAGCAAAATCTAAAATAGGATCAACCTTGACGTGTTTATTAAGATTTACTTAAAGTAAAATAATCTAAGTTTGGTTTAGACTCAAACTTGCTCAGAAACCACAGTGGAATTAAGAGACCTTAACGTCAAATCATAGTGAATATAAATCACTCCAATTTATTCTTTGATCAGTTTTACCTTTTTGGGGCTAGAATTTAATACAAATGATCAGTTTAAAATACCTTTCGAATTCACCTCAGCGAGCGTCAAAAATATTTTTTTTTATTAACTTAAAAATACATATTATTGGCTTATATAAATATCTTATTATTAATATTATTATCTTCATACTAGCGCTGGGAGCGAGAGAGAGAGAGGTTTTTAATTGTGTTAAATGTATTGTCATGTCTTTATGTACATAAATGTATTTCATTCTTTCTTACTTATTAAGTAAAAGTATGTTTTTCCTTCCGACAGTCTTAAAACTTCATGCCGTGTTAAAATCCAATAAAAAAGCCGTTCTTTTCTCCCTAATTCCCCGTCTTTAACCAAGATCATCTTAAATACTTCCTCTTTTATCAAATACGCAACAAATTCCACGAATTCTTTCAAACAATACTGGATTCTATCGCCATTGTAACAAAGGCTTTAATTCATAAAATGTTTTATTGAATTCCGGGATGGATTCCGTGTTGCGTCTGACCCGACTTGGGGTTCCTGAAAGCATTCCTGCCGGGAATTGTAAAATTGCATGTGAATCGTTGGGATTGTTTCCTGTGCACCCTGTATATAGAATAGAATATAATATATAATGTACGATTTTAGATTTTTAAATTAAACGCTTGAAATGATTATATAAAAAACTGTTACGGCTGATCTTTAATATTGAGTCAAAATTGTCGCGCAATTGTGTGTTTAATTAAAAGGTAATAAAATATTATGTTATGTATCAAATATCAATCTTTATTTATAACTAGCTGTGTCCCGCGGTTTCACCCGCGTATATAGAGGGCATCGTGGGAGGATATCGTGGGATTTCCGGGATTAAAAGTATTCTGGTCCTAAACTATCCCTGTGAGAATTTTTCTGCCGTATTAGTCCAGCAGATCTCGACTTATAAGTGTTGTAACAAACCCGTATTTGTTTTATGTATATAAGATTGTATGACAAAATCTTTGGTATCGTTTTATCCACTTTCATGAAATTTGAAAAGGAATAGAAGAGACTAGTTCTTTTTTTAATTTTGAAAATGGAACGAATTGGTTGTTCGTCAGTGGTCGTAGGAAACGAATAATATGTTTTAGATTTTTAGATCACATAACATTTTTCATATAACCGAAAACGTATTTAAACAAATGCGATAGACATAGGGTAATTTTCGGAGAGAACTACTAGTTATTTAAATTTTACTCAAAAAATTTCTACCTCCAAATGCCACAGTCGCGGTCTCTTGGGCTTAATTTATGTTACATTAAGTAGCTACAACAACTGTTTTTTGACTAAAACATATACTTTTATATTAAAGAACTTAAACATAATTAAATTCAAAATATTGTCGTTAACTTATCGAAAATCCATGACTATTTTAACATATGAAATATTTATTTTTAATTTATTCCAGAATAATCCTTCTGAAACAACTAAACCATTTTTTTACCAAAGCAATTGTACATTATGTTATCAACAAACACTATTATCATGAAACAGATATATGACATTTCATTATCTCCAATTTACTCTCCTATCTTTAAATCGATTAACACATATCTGTAACACTCCATGGTTTTCATAAAGGCAACGATAATCATATCAGGATGCTCTATTCCTCACTGTGTCATAAAAAACATCCCATAACGCGTACCTACTAATATTTTCACATTTTTACACCTCCCTGAGCACAACCTTAATGGCGCGCTCTTGGGTTAATGCCTCGTACACACAAACCAACTAAAATCAACAATTCTCGATCAGCATCGTGCAAACCAATTTCCATAATTTCATGGACGGATCTTAGCATCTTTACTTCTTCATTTATGTCCCATATTTCATTAAAAGATTTAAGAACAAAGCTATTTATTAACTACAGCTGCTGAGCTCCACGATTACACTGTAAAAGTCCCGGGTTTCTTTATACAAAATTTCATCTAAATCGGTTTAATAGTTTTGAAGCGTATTCAATTAAAACAAAAAACAAATCTTTCCTCTTTATAATATTAGTATAGATAACCTTGACATTAAAACCTTACAGCACATAGAGCAACACAGAGAATATTAAATTTCAAAATACGCGTGTAAAATAAAATTTAAGCGGAGGATTTATAGCAATATACTTTCAGCGGCTTTGTACCAAATTCCGCCGGAGCCTTTTTGTTAATCTGTGTGGACATAGCATTACAACCGCCGCATTATAGACCTAGTGGATGCTACTATACATTTACGATAAAGGAAACTAGCGTCGTTTAAAATGGATGATAGTTCATGGTTAAACAGGGGTAAAACCCTTTAATAAAATATAACATACGCTTAAACAGTAAAATGCTTATCTACTTATAGAACGTAAATTTTTAATGCCTATAAAATATCTTACTCACAATGAAAAATAACACCCTTTAAGAGAGAGGGATTGTCAGCCCCGTAAGACAAACTTTTATAAGCCCCTAAGTTACAAGTTCTAATAGGCTTATGTCCTGTTACGCATTTTCCACCAACCGCGAACATCATCAGTAAAGCAAGAAAATTTCTAATTTCTGTAAAAATCAATAGAACGCATACAGAAAGCGTATAATCTGTAAAACAATTTTGACTCTGTGCCTCAGACAATGACAGAATGAAATCTATGAACGTACGAATTCGAATATGAAATTCCATAATTCGAATTTCAGAATGGCATTCATGAGTGTAGCGTTCGAAACTACAGACTACACAGAACATTACGTTGTAGTATTAACTATCTACATACTATATGCGTTATACGTACGTTTTCCATGGACCGTTGTCATGAACTGCACAAAATATTGTAAACACTTCACTGGAGTCACGAAATGCACTGTTAGTGTTGAAATTAAAAGAATATAAGGGGTTGAATTATGTAATTTTGTTATGTTTTTGGACGCATGGCGCGGGTTGGACGCGCTGAGTCGGACTGCAGGCAGAATGGCCGCCGGCTGCGCGCGCAACCCGCCCTAAGTTAAGGTGCTGTTGCATTAATACGACGGGAGAACATTTGCGGTTATAAGTTATAAATTGTTAGAATCTATCTCATATCAAGATCGCATGTTGTCATCATAATATGGGATGTAAAAGGCGACGTTGGTATCGAATGGTTTTGCATGATGTTTGTAACACCTCAGTGATGCCATCGTCTCTTTTTGCTTTTGGATATTAATTTCTTTTATAACCTTCATTCGCATTTAATTATTAGAAATAAACAATGACTATGTTTTTGTTAACTTTTCTTATGTTTCTTTTTGATCTTTTAAATTACATTATTTTATCTCTACCACGCTATACAGCCCTTTTTATTCTTTTTACCGCCAGTTCAGGAAAATGAATATGGCGATAATGTATTAATGATCCATAATGTCTAATGAAGTGTTCATAACGCAAAACAATTTACTCGCCTTCCTCGGATTTTCTTCCTAACATAACCGCACCTTAATTCAGACAAAAGGCTCACACTTTGTAACGTTCAGCGTCACCTTTACGTTACACAAAATCACCCCTCTGTTTACAATCCATTGCTCCCTAACAACCCCTTATATGTAACGTTTAAATTCACAACCAGCAATGTATAGCATGTAAAGCAATACACGCGGGAGAATAAAAGTTTAATACTTGGAAACGAGTGATCGGAAAGAAAACGTTGATTCTCATGAACAATGCCTTTTTGGAAGTGCATAAGGAATGATGGGCTGTGTGACCATCCATTGCGCTCTCAATGAGACTAGCTCTTTTGTTTGCTTTGAATAATTACCCTGGAGAAAAGCTCTAGCGATATACGATTGGATGCATTTAAAATAATGAACATAAATGAACAGGAGTTGATCCTCGTTATTCATAATAAAAACTACACATGCGACCCTTTTGCTCCCTTCCTAACAGGCTGCATATATTATTTTGTATACCTTCCATTTGTTTTCAGAAAATGGTTCAAAAAATATAACTTATAAGACCAAAACGCAAAAATACGAGGACTAACATTAAAAATCCTAGTTTCATCGTAGTTAAAAAGGTATTCTTGTTTACATATAGAATCCAAACCGCCATTAAATGCTAGCAAACTACAAGAATTCGCAACATGGTATCACAATATCAACCCGAAAAATACAAATCACGAATTAAAATCTTCAATCTATATATAGATACGTGAAGCAAAAACTTTGGACCTTTATATAAAGAAAGAATGAAGGAAAAGAAAGAAAAACATTTATTTGACATAAAGACATGACAATACATTTATGATAACACAAATAAAAACATAGTTACACTCTGATGAGTCATACCAAAAGGGACCTAATTCAGCATTATGCTGGGAACTCTCCCAGCGCTGATTTTCAATCAGACCCTAAAAAATACATAAACACATCTCCTATACATGTCCAAATTCATACCATACCATAGATAATAGACTTACGTATCTATAAGCTGTTTTCTAAACTAAAAAGTGATTCCCGCCAATTACGGGGTTAATGGTAATCCTAGCATAGGGGCACATGCTCCATAGTTCCCCATTGATGAGTTATGGCACCTACAATACACAGGCGAGGAAAGTTTGTGTAAGCCTCTAAGCTAGACTGGGGTTAACGCTCTCACAACTTACGACAAGGGGCTTTATTCCCGCCAATATTTAAAAAAAAATTCCGCTATTAATAAATATTGTTTTTGAACTAAACATTTTTATTTTTGTAATGACGTATTTAATTATTAGATAATAAATATAATTATCCAATATGGATTCGTAACAATACCAAAATTTATATCCAAATGCTTCGTATCTAACATTGCTTTGATGAAAGCTAAAAAAAATGTTCTGAAACTCTAACTTACGAATTTAATTAAACTAAAATTTCGCTGAATTTCATTTCTTGATAGGTATCCATGATGAAGGGAAGAGGAACAATACAATAATTCTTAAATAAATGATACAAAAGCAACCAAATACTAAAACAAACAAATATTATTAAATGACCCAATAATTTCATTGAAAACAATGTTTTAAGCGCCAAGCCTTGTAATAATAATAATTTTAACGCAGTATAACCTAGTATTATACTATCTGTGGATAACGATACAAATGCTACAGAATATAATTAAATCCGAAGCACGCGTTAATTTCCCGCGGACACAAAGTTAATCCTGCTAATAATATTTGCCGGACATTTGTACATTTACGCGACCGTTACTTTTTATTACTGCTTATCCCAGAAGGTGCAAATAGGATTTGGACAAAACTAGCGATATAGTTTGTCGTTATGTAAACGTAAACGTTTACATAACGACATAACTTTGAGATAAATACATCTTTTTAGGTCATAATACTTTTTATGTCATCCTTGTTATAGTAAAACATCTTTGTTAAATGTTTGACGAACCGATTGGCGCAGTGGAAGTGGTCTATTGCGCCGGAGGATATGTGAACCTTGTAATTTTCTTCTGTTTGGGTGTTAATTTATTTTTAGTATGTATGTAATTATATTAAAAAAAAAAACTATGTTTAAGTATGTCTATCAGCTATCTCATTTCCAAAGTACAAGCTTTGCTTAGTGTTGGACTAGATGGCGTAGTGTCCCATAATATCTATTTTTTTATTTATTATGTTAAAATCCATCATGTTTTATGCCTGTGATATAATTTGAATTTAATTAACGAGGTATAGATCTAAGTCATTAATAGTAAGGTTTATGCCGTGTTTCGGCAGTCGCGTTCGGAATTTCGCATAGATCGGGTGAATCACTGTGCGCTCGCGCTCTTGTGCTAGTTTAGTGCTC
>LQNK01000551.1:439764-449968 GCA_001586405.1 Phoebis sennae | reverse complement strand
CTTAATAACGAAAATTAAAACTCAAATAGACCAAAAGAATTTCGGATTAGGTATTTTCATCGACCTAAAAAAAGCCGATACCGTAAGCCACAAAAAGCTCCTACGAAAATTAAACACCTTGGGTGTGACCGGCATTGCCCACAAAATGTTTACATCATTTCTAGATAACAGAAGACAAGTTGTTAAAATTGATAATTACACAAGTTCAATTAAAAACATAACGTATGGCTGTCCTCAAGGCTCGATCTTAAGTCCCTTGCTTTTTTTAATTCACCTGAACGACATTAATAAAATTGGACTGAAAGGATACTTAACATTATATGCAGACGATACATGCCTATTTTAATTTGACAAATCATTGCACAACATCATATCAGTAGTTCAAAAAGATTTAGACTTACTCTCTACATGGCTTAAATACAACTTACTAACAATTAATACTAATAAAACTTCATACATGATATTTGCAGCAAAGAATAAACCTTTACCTAACTCCTCCCCTATTATTACCATAGATAACGAAATCATCCAGCGTTCCAAGTGTGAAAAATACCTTGGACTCTGGTTATAGTACTCTGGTTATAGTAGACTCTGGTAGTACATATTAACCATATAAAAAATAAACTCACATCATTACTTAGATAATTCGTAGAGTAACACATTGTATACCAAAAAAACGCTTAATAATCTACAACTCTTTGGTTAAAACACATTTAGACTACTTAATTGAGATATGGGGATCAGCCTCCAAAACAAATTTAAATACGCTACAAAGAACACAGAATAAAATTATAAAAACTCTATTTAACTACCCTTACTTAACTTCCACAGAAACAATCTACTCAACATCAAAATTGCTTAATATTTCTCAAATCTACGCATATTCCACTTGTATCCTAATTAAAAAAAATTCAACAAATACAACACAATCAAACTTACAGATGAATAAAAAATCAACAAAATATAACCTAAGAAGTCAAAATAACTTACAACTCATATCGACTAGAACTAACTACGGGAAAAAGACCATACTCTTTGAGGGAGCACAGCTGTTTAACAGATTACCAAAGAAAGTAAAAAATTGTAATAGCCTCTACTTATTCAAAAGGTTACTTAAAAATCACATATATACACTGTAATTTGAATAAAACTTGAAATGTATAAACTTATTTTGCATGAATATTATTTACCTACACTAAACTAGAGACATAACATGTATAACTTATTATAAGATAAAAAATGTAACTCATTATAAGTGAACGAAATTGTTCTTATGAGTAAATAAAGTCTTTAAACCTTAAACCTAAATCTTCCATCTATATATTAATACGTGAAACAAAAACATTGCACCTTAAGCTCTCCTGTACATGTCCAAATTCATACCATACCATTGATAATAGACTTACATATCAATAAGCTGTTTTTTATTTAACTGAAAAGTAATTCCCGCCAATTACGGGGTTAATGGTAATCCTAGCATAGGGGCACATGCTCCATAGTTCCCCATTGATGAGTTATGGCACCTACAATACACAGGCGAGGAAAGTTTGTGTAAGCCTCTAAGCTAGACTGGGGTTAACGCTCTCACAACTTACGACAAGGGGCTTTATTCCCGCCAATATTAAAAAAAATATATTTTTCCGCTATTAATAAATACTGTTTTTTAACTAAACATTTTTATTTTTGTAATATCGTTTCAAATTATAAAATATAATTATCCAATATGGATTCGTAATAATACCAAAATTTATATCCAAATGTTTCGTATCTAACATTGCTTTGATGAAAGCTAAAAAAAATGTCCTGAAACTCTAACAAATTTAATTAAATTATTACAATTCCGCTGAATTTCATTTCTTGATATCTATCTGATGAAGAGAAGAGGAACAATACAATAGTTCTTAAATAAATTATATAAAAGCACTAAATACTAAAACAAACAAATATTATTAAATGACCCAATAATTACATTGAAAACAATGTTTTAACCGTCGAACCTTGTAATAATAATAATTTTAACGCAGTATAACAATAATAGTATTATATTATCTGTGGATAACGATACAAATGCTACAGAATATAATTAAATCCGAAGCACGCGTTAATTTCCCGCGAACACAAAGTTAATCCTGCTAATAATATTTGCCGGACATCTCTACATTTACGCGACCGTTAGTTTTTATTACTGCTTTATCCCACAAGGTGCAAATAGGATTTGGACAAAACTAGCGATATAGTTTGTCGTTATTATGTAAACGTTTACGCCATAACGTTGAGATAAATACATCTTTTTAGGTCATAATGCTTTTTATGTCATCTTTGTTATAGTAAAACATCTTTGTTAAATGTTTGACGACCCGATTGGCGCAGTGGAAGCGGTCTATTGCGCCGGAGGATATGTGAACCTTGTAATTTTCTTCTGTTTGGGTGTTAATTTATTTATAGTATGTATGTATTTATATTAAAAAAAGCTATGTTTAAGTATGTCTATCAGCTATCTAATTTCCATAGTACAAGCTTTGCTTAGTTTAGGACTAGATGGCGCAGTGTCCCATAATATATTTTTTTTATTTATTATGTTAAAATCCGCTATGTTTAATGCCCGTGATATAATTTGAATTTCGAATTTAATTAAGGTGGTATAGATCTAACTTATTAATAGTAAGGTTCATGCTGTGTTTCATGCAACGAACGTTCCTTACGTCCCTCTTCTCAAGCTAAATTAGCAAAAATCTAATTGGGTTTTTTCATATTCATTTACAAATCGATACATCAACAATCAACAAATCGGGCTTCTATCCCGAATTTGAAACAAAAAAGAAAGCTCTGCGGGCAGCTTCGTGGCTCTACGTCTAGACCGGTGCATCTACCCGTAGGTTTGTGCCTCTACGCTTAGCTGGACAACTCTACTGCTGCAATAGGTTTATAAGTGAGCAATTTCGTATTTAAAAGTCTCATTGTTTGCTTGTTTGTTTACCTTATCTATGTTATATTCTGATTTAAAATAAATAATCTGTCTAATAATATTGTAACATTTACACTATTTAAAATATCTATCGTGTCCATAATATGAATTTAAAGGATTAATCCCACCTTATATCGTCCATCCGCTTTCCGACGCGGGACTTTACTATATTCGAGAGGAATACGAGGGATTTACGTGCATATATTTCAGAAAATGTAAATTAAATGAAAATTCAATACAATTGCCTACATCTCTACTTCATTTTACATTTTTATTCGTTTATTTACTTTTATAACGACCAATTACATGTATAGTCAACTTCTTTTTTAAATAGAACATTTTTTCAAAATTTGCTTGATGGTTTTTACGATTGTAAATGTACATATCATTGTTTTAAGTTTGTACCAAATTGAAGGAAAAATATATATGGTAAAATTTCAAAACATAAATATTTTGAGATTAGTCCAAGCGCAGCAGGGTCAGTATATATTTTTTTAAATAAAACATTTCCAAACGGACAAACGGACAGATAAACCAACATTATTTTCAAGTCCGAAGTTCATACCATATACGCAGAAATTAATCTCAATAGGAAATACTTTCTTGAACTTGATATGTTATTGTTACTATATATTATGTTCTATCATAATTATTATCTGAGACTAGCAGATGCCTGTATAGGTACTCTACTTCATTTTCTAAATAAGTTGTTGGCGTCGAACAGAAATATTGATATTCTTATGATTAAGGTCGACCAATTCACCACTGTATGTACCATATTTCTGGAATCTATGTAAACTATCATTCAATGTATGTTTTGGCGTTAGCTGTAAGTACAAGAATGTTTAATTTTAATAAATAAATAAGTAAATAAATGTGATGGGTCATGGGACGCATGCCATAATATATCGAAAACAACGTTCAAACACAGACAAACAAACAAACAGCCAACAATTCTTTTTTCCTTTTTATTTTGGTTTCGGAAGCATAAAATAAAAGAAACATTCATATCCTTTAAAATATTTAAAGTTGAAAGTTTTTTTCCAAATTGGCCTCCTTCGAGGCACTTTTAGAACGTCATTAACATTTACATGATTATTTTTTTTTATTTACCGATTTGGAAGGTTGTCTCTACCGATCAGAAACGAAAAGAAATTCGAATAGTTGACTGATAAAAACTTATAAATACAATGAAGAATTGTTTAAAATGATTTGAATTTAACAGAAGATTAGCTAGTCTAGTCTAGGCTAGTCTACGATTTTTTTATATGTATACATAAATAATATGTTACTATGGAGTTCCGATATTCATGTATATAAAGATGCACCGCGGGTGTATGTCGACAATCATTAATTTCGATGGTTTCATAATGGTGGTACTCCGAAACTATTCTTTTGATATACTTGATTCGGACATGCACTGGTGACGTCAAACTTCTGATACCACACACTATTTTTTTCTATTTCTATTTCTATTCAGTCGTCTTGGTGTATTGACAACAATAACTGGTGAAAATATATAATTTTCAGGTTTAAATGCCCTGTATGTATTTCTGAACGAAATTACCATTGTCATTTGTCACATAGATAACTGTCAAATTGTCAGTCAATGCTTGAAAAAGTGACATCTAATTTCATAATATATCTTTTTTCAAATTTTATTCGTAATATTTTCATCTTGGAAAAATTAACAGATTGTTTTAGATTAATTTATTGCAAAATATGGTAAATGCATAGCGATGACAACACAGTATAAGAGATTTACGAGGTTGATAGCTAAGTGGCCTTTAGACCCTTCAAAGGGTGATAGGTTAGTTTTATATTTTTATTTGTAATCTCTCATTTATTATTGATAATTCAAATGAAAAAGGAAACAAATTGTAATCAGGCAATAACCGGTCCATTACATCAATAGATAGTTTACATAATCTTGGCATACCAAGTAGATTTTAAGTAAAAATTCATTTCAATTTCAGAGACCTCGGTAAAGCAATCCGTGATAAGGTCAAAAGCGCGTTTGAGTACCCTACCACCCAAGGATTGGACACTGAAACTTGTACTCAACAATACAACTCTCTGAACAAGTTAGCTGATAATTATTACAAAAACAAATACAAGAGAACAAGACATAGTTCTGCAACTGGTCTGAGCCCGGAGGAGTGTAACGTGGTCTTATCTAATGAAGTTTTAGAATACTTAAAAGAAGAAAATAAGGGTTTCTTCCAAAAAATATTTAAAAAAGATTCAAAATGATGCGTAAAATGCGATACTTCTACTGGGCTCTGCGTCAGCGCGAGTTCTCGACGCAAGCTCACCCATACAAAGATCACACTCCTGTGATGTTAAATGAAGTCATTAAATATTTAAAACCAGCAGATGATGAAGTCTATATTGACATGACTTTTGGTGCTGGAGGCCACTCCACAAAGATTTTAAATTCTGCCAACTGTAAATTGATTACACTGGATAGGGATCCAAATGCATATGAAAGAGCCCAAAAACTAGCTGAGAAATATCCAAATAGAGTCATACCACTATTAGGCCGCTTTAGTGAGCTCCCTAAATTATTAAAAGAAAATGGAATTAAACAATCTTCTATAGATGGTGTATTGTTTGATTTTGGCTGCTCATCAATGCAATTAGACAATGGGGAGAGAGGTTTCTCAATTAGCAAGAATGGTCTCTTAGACATGAGAATGGACGCGGGCAGAGACCCAAACCAGATCACAGCAAGAGAAGTTCTAGCTACTGCCAATGAAAATGAACTGTACAAAATATTCAAAATATATGGTGAAGAAAAGAAGGCGGCAAAAATTGCGCAAACTATAATCCAAGCTAGATACATGATAAAAAATATAGACACCACCCATGAATTAGTAGATATTGTTGACTCTTGCTGTCCCAATGAGTTTCGATTAGATAAATTACAGCGCCCACAATCCAATGCCACTAAAGTCTTCCAAGCTTTAAGAATATTTGTGAATAATGAACTTAACGAACTAAACTATGCTATGGTTTTAGCCAAGTACTATTTAAAACTTAATGGGAGACTTGTTACAATATGCTTTCATTCACTAGAAGATACTATTGTAAAACGTCATATAGCTGGTAATGTTATCAACGATACTGCAAACCCTGTACCTTTGAGGTATTTAAATCCCATGCTAGTACAAGACCAAGAGACAATTAATCATTTCCTTGATACTCCGTGGAAGGCTCTAAATAAACATGTGGATATACCAACTGATGAGGAAGTGGAACGAAATCCTAGGAGTAGAAGTGCTAGGTTGAGAGCTGCAATCAAAATCAAGTAGTATTCTGTAGATAATAGATTAGTAAATGTTGAAATTGTTGTTTTATTTAAACTTTAAACTTTAATGGAAATCAGACTATAGTTCAAAATTTAAGCAAATTAGTAATTTAAGTAAGAGGAAGAGTTAATTTTGCATTTAAAATATTAGTAAGCATATAAAGAGTGGAAAATAAAGTTCAAATCATTTAAGAAGAATATCAGGAAAATTTCAAATAAATGAAACCAAAAGATTTTCAAATATTTATTTCGCATTTTATATTACACTGTAGATCTGGTAACTATTATTAATTTAACATCCTACTTTTGTCTGAAGCAGATTTTAACCATAGAGGATAGAGAAAATATGTTTTATAATTTACATAATAATGGACTTCATAAATTAAGGAGTTTATATTTTACAGTCATTTCTACGCTTGATTATAAAATTATGTAATACATTCTTTCATATACAAGCTTTAACTTTGCAGAAATATAATTACAAATCGACGCCCAATAAGCAAAACAAATCTTCACATTTTTACTGATTTGCACAGAAAAAAAAACAAGAAAAATAAGTCATTTCAAGTCAATTAATGAGTTTAAATCTAAATCAGCCATTACACAATGAAGACATTTAAACTCAAATTCATACAAGCATTTTTTTTAAATACACCACCGCCGGAATGTCGTCAACAATGATATTACGTAATATATTATTGAGAATATAAATATGGAGT
The DNA here is from genome assembly GCA_001586405.1 of Phoebis sennae. Taxonomy (NCBI): domain Eukaryota; kingdom Metazoa; phylum Arthropoda; class Insecta; order Lepidoptera; family Pieridae; genus Phoebis; species Phoebis sennae. The sequence continues at coordinate 442,974 of LQNK01000551.1, read as the reverse complement.
ATTGTGTATAGGAACATTATTATTCAATTGATTACATTTTTTAACAATTATTGAGTCTTAAATTAAACAAAACACCAATCTTGTAATTTCGACATACATACCGTAACATCATTGTTTTAAGGTACAGAGTAGCTAATGGCGTTTTACATGGCAGTGGGTTATGATTTGAAAAAAAAAGGAAATATTTCTATGCAGGAATTTAATATAGAGTATTATCTAACAAAATGTATCATCATCATAGACATAAGGGATTCATTCTTCAATATAAAAACAAAAATATATTTTTACCAGATATAGACGATCTAATCTATTTTCAAGTTTGGAAAATCTTTATTATCTATGCCTATGTCGATGTAAAAAAAAAGATCCTTCATACACATCTTATATTTGTTTTACAAAATACTTTTTAATACATATTTGCCATACAATTCCATTAATAAAAGACTTCTATTGCTTCAAATGCAGGGCAGTATAAATAAAATAAACCATAACTAGACAAACACTATCGTACATTCGGCAGAGTTCGTTCGTTGACAAAATCGCTCGTGCACCATCGACAATATATCATCGATAAATTTCATATTAAATGCATGTTTTGTACAGTGAGTACATAGTTTATTTTTTCAATAACGAGAAACTGCTTGAAAGTGCCTAAAAGCAAAGCTGAATGGACAAAAACTTTGTAATAATCATAAATCTTTTTACAATATTATATAGACGTTTTTTTCATATCTAAAGTAATATTCTTTAGACATTAGATAATTGATATGCCTGTTGTATTGAGAACAATTTAAAAATAGCTCTAAAAGCAGGTTAATGATCATAATGCAATTTAGTAAATTATTTTAAAATTTTATAAGTCATAGGTAAGTCTATATTCTATATCGACCAACTATTTTCTATACAACTAATATTTTTATACATGTGGCTTAACACATTCAGTATATTATTACTGAATGTATTAAAAATACAGTTTAACCAAAGAAATATAATTATATACACATTTACAATTATTGCATTTTTTGTAATAGAAATAATATTTTTTGGTTCTAAAAGCCTAAACTATTATGTATTATGGCTTTTTATTATTAGATTATTATTAAAATTTATATATTACCTTATTAAAGAGATATCAGTCAAAAGATGTTGAAAGTATGTTTAGATGTTATACTCAAATGCCTTTGTCCAATTTGTACATCTAAGTCAAACAATATTTTTCGTACAAATTTAACAAAATTATCAGTTTCAAGAACTACCTACCTTATTACATGATAAGCTGTTAATGAATTTAAGAATAAAGTAGTACATATTTAAAAGATCTGTATGTTAATTTTTTTATAAAAATTCTCTCTGTTGCAATTTCGTTAACCATATTACATGATTTAAGATAAGCTTCTAACAGTTTCAACAAAAAGTTCTTGGCATGATTTCACTCTTATTTACATGAGTTATACAGGTGAATTTTGGAGGTGGGCTTTCAGAGCCAAATCCTAAACTATGAAGAATATCAAAAATGCTGAAAGGAGTCTCGAGGCCTCAAGACCAATCGCAACATTGGATTTTTCCAAAAAAAATATTTTCAAAGCCAGGAATCACACCAGTTGATTTGCAAAAAAACATCCTGTATTATTTATTATAATAACTTTGCAAATTATTATTCTAAAGAGCGCGTTTGGGAAATTAGTTACAAATAAGAACTGAAAGGCCTCAAAATATTATTTAATTAATATCTTATGAAGTCTGAAAGCTTTTGATACTTGTGGTAAAAGAAAATTTAAAGTTACAGTTTTCTTTCATATAGAATCGACATAATCGGTTAAGAACACATGTCCAGCATGTCCAAAAAAATCGTTGAAAGTCAACACTAAGTATTATAGGGTAGTAAGACGGAAGTTAGTATGAAGGCGCAAAGGTCCTTTTTTGTTTGCTGTTTTTTGATTTATATGAACAGACCTTCCAGGGCCTTGTAGTATAGCTCTCTATTTAGCAATCATGTTTTGCGTGTAGGTCAGGACCCTGTTAAGTCCTAAGTCCTGTTTATGGACTAGAGCACATTTGCCTTAGCTTGGTCGGTGACTTATTTCCACAAGCATGTAGGTTTCTGTGCAAAGAAGCACACACACGTGTTACTGATTTTTTTTGGTTTATATGGATAGACCTTCTAGGCTTTCTAGTACATATTTTGCAAGCAGGCCTTAACAGACCTTCTACTTATATATATTTTACATTGGGGTCTCTATGGACGTATCTAGTCCTATGTCCTGGATTCACATATTACATAGCACGGAATTTAGGATTTTTAGAGTATTTATACTATTTTGTAATAAAGTTAGATAGAAGGTAGTCTAAACGCAGAACTTTTAAGTTTCCTATTTTTTGATTTATATGAATGGGCCTTAGGGCCTTTTAGTATATATTCACAATATATTGTATATAGGTCTTATTGGACCATTTTAACACTATTTATCAGGTCTCTCCGGACCCATCTAGTCCTACGTCCTGTTAACGGAGGACAGTACGTTGGCCTTGGCGCGGTCGGTGGCCGCCGCGGCCGCGTCGCGCATCTCCTTGAGCGTGTGCGACACTGTGTGCTGCGGCGCTTGCCGCGGGAACATGTTGTGGAGCACGAAGTTGAAGCCGTTCACCTGAGCAGAAGCCATTTTAAGACAAAATATGTAATATTGGATGATTTGTATCATTCAAAATTACGAAATACAAATTTAAACTGAAATTTGCAAACAATTTTAATTAAATGCTAACTGCAATCGTTCTAAGTGCAGTAACATTTAAAACATCGAAGATAAACATCTGAGATAAGGTAATCGTATCTTAGTTTGTGTAAAAATGATCAAATACAAGGGGGCATTTTTTGGACAATAACATTAAAAGCAACAATTGAATTATTAGACTTTCCAATGAGAACCAATACTCTACTTTTTATATATAAATCTATATGCATCCAAGAAATCTAATTTGTAAAGCATTCTTCCTAAACCTATTCCAGTGAAGGCCCTGACAGACACTTCTCTATGTGAGTGTACCCACTAACTTAAACTTCTTCTATATATATACAAACTCACCATCTGTGAAGCGTTCTTCCTAAACCTGTCCACTCCAAAAGCGCGGATGGCCCTCGAGAAGCCAAACACTTGTGAGTCGACCCACGCCGAGCGCACGGCTACTGTCTGTGACGGCCCTGATGGACGGTAC
>LQNK01000551.1:416577-439746 GCA_001586405.1 Phoebis sennae | reverse complement strand
AGTGTACCCACTACACTAACCTATACTTATATACAAACTCACCATCTGTGAAGCGTTCTTCCTAAACCTGTCCACTCCAAACGCGCGGATGGCCCTCGAGAAGCCAAACACTTGTGAGTCGACCCACGCCGAGCGCACGGCTACTGTCTGTGACGGCCCTGATGGACGGTACTCTACGCGTTCTACTACGCTCTGCAGAAAGAAACATTCTAATATAGAGTTAATTTTACAATTTATTGCTTTAGCTTAGCCCGCGGCTTCACTTGCGTCAAATCAATAAAATTAATGCCACCTAATCCAGCTTTTAACTTATCGGTATGTAGTTACGGCGTCATTTTTCTTCGAAACATCCAAACAATAATTATAATATTATATTATTAGGATGAGTTAGCATTAAAGTCAATAATGCTGACTCATCGTAATAATATAATATTTTATTAGCTTAGCTTCACTTAGCTCGATCCCCAGTAAAACTATACAAACGACTCGATCTGGCAGCGCAGACATTGCATTCTGACATTATTTCTGAATAAAAGTAAAACGGTAGTCTCTGTATAGTTTGTGTGAATGATATCAGCACATCACTAAATATTTGCTGTTTGAGTAATGTGCACAGTTTAACTTATTAACAACTATAATAGTAATTTTCTAACCATACTAATGGATAAATCTAAAAAGTATTTAAAAGTCGCAGAATCAATTTTACAAAGGAGTGTATTAAATCCTTAACAAGCATTCAATCAAATAACATGGTGCAGCAAGTCATAAATATTACAACAATTGCTCAGTTGATTGTTTGATTACGGCTTGACAGCCAACAAATTGTTATACTATTTATACATACATAAAGGAATGTCAAATTCAAAGTTTTTTTTGTAATTTTATTTTATCCACATAGTGGCATGTTGGCTACCCTTAGCCTTCATGATGAACCATCTGAGTACATTTGATGATAATCACATTAAACTAAACAAACATAGAGCTCTAAACTAGGTAACTTTTACATTCTAGAACTTACCATGACTTTAGTGTACCCTAAATTCCTAGTATATGTAATTAGAACCTTCTTTTTGGGATCCACAACACTTTCTTCTATAATTTTGACTGATTTTGCATTGAAGAATCTGTAATGAATACAAAAGTAAATCCAATTAAGCCATTTTGACACATTATAAACCAACTTCTGAAAAACCGAAGTTATCAATTTGGGTTAAAAATATATGTATAGATATTTTTTTTACCATTACTTTTCCGTTATATAATTTTTTTTTCCTAGAGACTGCCAATATTAATTTATGCAATGTTGCCTCATAAAATATTAAATTCAATTTGTATCAGTTGCATCATTACTTTTATTGCTATAATTTACTTATTGTTATATCCTTCTACAAGAAATTAAAAAAAAATTACCATGTAATTCAACAATGACAACAAATGTTAGTCTTATATTCTAAGTTAACAATATACATATATGGGTATGATAAAAGTGCACTTATTTAAATTTTATCTTTGGTATTATGCAAGATTAACACAGTATCTACTCAAACTTCGATATTTTTCTTTACTAATTCGCTGATAAAAAATAAGTCATTAATTAAGTTCAGGGCCAATGCTAAGCAGATATTTTTCAAAGGCTTCCAATAATTCGTTTCTAAGAGATGATATAACATTTTATCTGAGATATCAACAACATGATAAAGTACTTTAGCTTTAGATAAAACCAAATAACATATAAGATTCCCACAAGATAATAATCTGTGTCAAAAAATTTAACCAATTATGAAAGTTGTATTAAGATGGTTTATACTCACTGTCTTTTAACTCGGGTTAGACCGACAGTTTGGGACCGATTCGGAGGTCCTTCAATTGGTCGGTCTAAACCGAGTTAAAATACAGTGAATATAAACTGTCTTAATACAACTAATTATATGATGGCTCACTTATCATTAAATCAATAATTTATGAAAGTATATTAACTTTATACACAAACCTTATTTACTAATGCCTTAGATTTTTTAAATAATTATCATTATCTTATCAACATGTACCACCACATGTTATTAGAAAACAAAAATATTGAACATACCAAAGGTTGAATCTATCAATAACCTTGCATTTAACCTTGCTATTAACTATTCAATCTTGTTAAGTGGTTGCTTCATTTCAAGGTTTTTAACAAATAAACAGTTTTATTTTTAATTTAAGCAGTGGGAGTCAACAATTATTAACTGCACTTCTACATACAGAAATCTAAAGGATCAAAAAAAATTTACATAAAGAGGCAATTTTTAATACTAAATTTAAAATATTCACTTTGTAGCATGGGTACAAAGTTTTCATGATAAATGTTTAAATTTAAACATGAAAAACAATTAAGTAACTCCATTTTTTACTTCTTTTTATTTTTTTTCAATATTCAATTGATAATTTTTTGTCGAAAATCCTTATCACTACACACCAATGACAATAAAGTAAAATTCAAGCGGTATTTAATCCTGATAATTAGAAAATTAATTTGATAAAAATTGTCTGTAACAGTTACTTGCAACTTTGATATCAAAACTTTGTACAATAATAACATTCTATACAGTATATCAGAGGTTGTTCATCTTTTTCAGACCATGGGGCACAGAAGATTTAATTATTTGCCTTGATGCCCCTCATTTTACAAAGTTACAGTTTACAAACCTCTGCACTGTTTTGTGTATAAAAATCAATTGAAGCTTGTTTATCTCCCTAAAATTGGAAATTTAATTTTTGTGAAGGACATAGTAAAAAGATTGAATTTTCTCATACAAATAGTCCATACCTGTCAAATATACTAAGACTGTACAGAGGCAGCTAGAGTCTACTATATTATATTATAATTAAAAAAATATCAAAAATGTCTCCAACAAGACTATAATCTCACCTCTCTCCCCATTTTGGAACTCGATTAGTTTTAGTAAGCAGTCTTTTTGTGTATAAACATCCATCCTTCACACACCTACTCCATGTATCCTCAGAGAGTACATGAGTGCTGAAAATTTATTAAAATAAATAACAATACAATAAGAAAAGGTAATATACTGTGTTGGCCATTACAAATTTATGTTTGATTCATATTAAGGAAAATATTATTTTCCTAGTTTTAAAGTGATTCATATGATTGATAGGAGAAATTATCTCTTTTAAAAACATTTTCGCAATATTTCATTCGAATTTCAATTACTTTATTTTACTTCCAAGGTTAACAGACTATTTTTGAACATATTAGAAGAATTCTTTTACCTTTGTGGATTTGGGTATCTCTTCCAATATCCGCGCGCAACTTGGTCCCAACTAAAATTAAACACAGTCGTATTCTCAAAATATCTTGCCATTTTTATGGTTTATCACTTTTACCGGAATGAACAATGTAAACAAAGAGTGACCTCAGTACGCCATACTTTCCGCGCGAACCTACAAAACAAAATTGTATAGGTACTTTATCACTCATAATCACATAATCGAAATCATACATAAATCAATATCATATAACCATAACATATCACGTTACATAAACACGAAACTTTAGTAGGTCAAATGAAAACTCTTCGTAATATATGGGTACCTTAGAATACATAAAGGCAACGCTCTCTGACTAAAGTCACGTACTTCGACTTCCGACAAAAGCAATTTAATTAATTCGAAACCAACATTGGACCACAACATGCATGGTTATACAATATTTATATATTATGCACATGTAATGATCGGGGTGCCCATGTGATGCGGAGGCATGTCTTAGACAATAATTTAATTAAGATAAATTCTAAGAAGGATAAAGTTATTATTTTACCTTTTTGCCGGAGAAATAAAGTATCACTTGAGCACGTTTAAGCACAGAATTATGTATCATTCACACACACTAAAATATTTTAGACTTTATCTGTGATCGATGAGTTATTCACTCAGTAAACTAGCGAAGTATTTTCAATATCCATATTATTTCCAGGTGTTTTTGATAAAATTTTGATAAAGTACAACCACAGATATTTCCAGACTGTAGATGAAAACATTACAGACAGATTATGAATATAGCAAGATTAACGTCAATGTCACTGTGAAAGAATAAATTATTTTCGTATAACCACAGAGTATAATTATAGTTTTAAAGTCCAATTTAATCGATCACGACTTATAATTAGTACATAAGTAGTAGGTACTGCCGGTACGGTATTCTCTCTTCATGTTCTAGCACTGAGTCGATAGCAAGAGAAGAAGCAACTAGCAAAAGAACAGGGGGCAAAGTCCCCTAGTAATAATAGTAGTAGTCAAAAAATCATCTCTTTATTAAATAATTTTAGAATTCTCTAATAGGCATCTTCTTCACATATCTTTTTTTTTCATCATTATCATTTCTGAAGAATTTTAATATTATTTCTTATTATTTTGTACTTCTTGTTTTTTTTGCAGTGTAAAGTAAGGCACAAAATACAAAGCAAAAAACTTAATCCAAAGAGTATATAATATTTATCCACTGGACCACTACAGCTACGTTCTAACTTCGTGTAACACATTTTTTGACATGTTTAATATGTATTATTTAATAATATATCATAATTCATTGCATTAATATTTCAAACCAATGGATTGCTATAAAGATTATCTACAAAAATTACGAAGGTCAACTCTCAACAACCCTTATCTGATTTTGAACAATGATAGAGATCCCATATTTAATCATTACATTAAACTTCTTATCGAGGTCGAATATAAAGATGGATTGTATTACAAATATTACGGTGAAATTAGAAGAATAATTAATACGTTTACTGTTCATTGGAATGATATATTAAATCAAGCCATCGTGGAAGCTGATAGACTAAGCCATAGGGCTAGTAAAAATGAGCTCTTAGATATTATAGAAAGAACAATTAAATATCATCAGGTACAACAAGCAGACTTCAACAAACATTTTCTTCCTGCGGAAACTCCTTTTGAGGAAAAAATATATGAAGAAATAACTCAAACATACCATCGATTTATGGTAGAATTAAACATATTAAGGGAAAATATCAAAAAAATTGATACGCCAGAAAAAGTGGAGACTTTTTCGAAAGAACATTTTCCTCTATCCCTCAGACACAAAAGCAGTTTATTTGCTTTTACATTTGAATTCATATCCATATTGTTAGGAACATGTGTTAGTATTATTTAAACTTAATTTTTTATATTTAATACTTTTACTATGAAATTATATTGAATATAAGTTAAAAATTATATCTCGCAGTCATATCTTTTAAGTAATGTTGGTTTAAGTAAATTTTAGAGATAATATAGTCAGAAGTCTAGACCGCAGCGACCCTCATGTATTTTAATAGATACATTAATTTACTTTTAGATCGAAAAAATCCGAGTAAGCCTGGAAGAAATACACAATCGTTTGAAATCCAATCTGACTAGCATCCAAGAGGAATGCAATGCCAGTCTAAGCAGTCTACTTCATCAACTTTACGACAAAAATAAAGAGCACCTCACTATATTCAGACAAGATATCCGTTCGTCGTTTGATATTGCTGAAGTTATTATTTGTTTAATATTATAATTTTATCTAGAGGATTGTTTTCTATTTTATTACGTCATATTATTGGCCTATTTTGTGCAGGTACAACGGAGTATATCGATTATAAAAGATAAAATTGAAGATTCGAAGCACGTCCCCACTGAACGTTTAAAGGAAGAAGTCAGCTATTGGAGGGAAAAAGTTTACGAATTTAACATCATCTATAAAACCACGATGAAATTGAAAGGGAAGAGGAACGCTCTGTCCGCTGATGAGAAAATGTTTTTAGAGTAAATTTACATTAATATTTATTACGTAATCATATAGGGCAACGGTTCCCAATATTTTTCGTTTTGGGGCGTACATATATTTAGTTTTATATTAAGACTAGCGCCAGTGGGGGGTAAGTTTAAGTTTTCAAATAGGATTAAGGGGACAGATAATCGGGACGCATCAATTGGGGGAGGGGAAGCAATGAAATCCTCGCGACGCACAGTTTGGGAACCTCTGATATAGAGTTTTGGTAATCCATAGGTACATTACATTTAGGTACATTACTTTTATTTTTTAAAGAGTTTTGGAGAATCCCGAAAGACAATATGAACCTGCAGAAGATCTGGATGAAGGCGTAAAGATAAAATTAGAACGTTTGCACAAGTTAAAACTGAACGCCGCAAAAGCTTTATTCACATTCTTTACAGTGAAAGGTATAATAATAATTCACAATTCAATTCAAATTAATTATTGAAATCAATAAATCAAATGACGGTACTTGCGACTATATTATCTATCTTTTCTAATGTTCTATGTTTACTTATAGGACCTGACAGGAAGTTTTATAAAGATAACATTGGAACGTACTATGTGGATGAATATGGTCATCAAGTGTATTTCTTCGACTACGGTCTGAATATATACCATGTCGATTGTAAAGGACATTTCGTTGATGTAAGTCATGAACAATCGGTTATTATGAGACTTATCCCATCTATTTCAGACTTTGAAAGTTAGAATATTTAAATTAATCTTTTTATGATTGTGTAATTAGCACCATAAATACCAACTACACGCCCATGTGCTGCTGTGCCTAAATATACTTTTATAAGCAATATATGTCGGCCTAAATTAAATTAAAAAAATATTTTTGACGATAATGTCCGAAAAATATTAGTTCCAGAAACATGAAAATGACCTCTACTTTTACGATACGTTTGGCCGTTACGTAATTCAAAATGGCGAACAACTGTACCAAATCGCACCATGCAGTAGTCTTTATAAACTAGAAAACAATGTTCGCGTAAAAGCATCGTTGGACTGTGGTCACTCTGATCAAGTAAACAAGGAATGCAAAATGCAGATCAAAAATCCATTCGATGTTCAAATGTTGCCACAGAACAAACCCATGGATATTAAAGGTTGCCATAGACAATGATTTATGGTACTAAACATATAGTATGGCGATATTTTTTTTAATAATAATTGGTACTTACACTATTAGAGTAGCAGAGAATTTAATTTTGGATGCGGATTATGGTAGAAACACTATGAACTTGTGGTTCGCTCCGAGGTAAACCTCGCGTTGTTATGTATACATCAAGGCCCCCACGATCCTTGAACCCCGGGGCCAATATAAAAATACAAATTTTGCTTACTTAGAACTTAAGATTTTCTTTTGTCTAAACTACCTAATGTAGATATTTAAATTTATTTATTTATCGTCATAAACAAATTGTCGCTCACGAAATCTTATCAAGATCGGTTGTACGATACTTACTTCAGGATATTGTCGGACAACTTTGAAATAGGTACTTGGATACAAACATACACTCACTGGGCCATCTCGACTCTGACACCTCGGTTTAATAATGAAAAAAACTACACAGCTCTCAACTGAAGTACTTAGTTTTACACACCATCTTTGTTTTAGGAAAACTAGATACTGAAACAGTGAACTACCTTTGGGAGAATTTTGGGCACATCCTTCCAGAGGCTCTGCTGGATGTCGCAAAGGCACAACCGAAGAAGCCGATCCACTATCTTGCACATAAATTGTTGTATCATAAGTACGTCATAAAAATAATTTATCATATATCATATCATTTTTATAAGAAAATAAATTATTTCTCCAACTTTTTTTGAGACATTTTCGTTTTCGTTAATCTTAGCTAAAACCATTTTATTTTAACTATTTCAGATATAGAAGAACTCCAGCCGAAGTTCAAAAGGAGAAACAAAGTGCGCACAAGTATAGGGAAGATATTTATAGAAAACGGAAAGAGGTGAGCAAAAACCATTAATGCAATGTTTCATATTAATAAGTAAACAAAATACGACACAAATCTTGTGATTATATTTACAAGTAGTTCAGGTTTTTTCTTTCGCCCCTCCTCCACTTTTTGTCAGGAATAAGTTCCTGCCAGTATTGCCAATGATTCCTCTCCCATCCTGTTCTACTCCTCTCCCAACTTTCCATTATGAATCCTCTCCTTATCCCCTCCCCTTCAAGTCGGCGCGGCATCTGCGACACTTTGTTGTTGAAGATGTTCATGGGCAGCGGTCAGTCACTAAACATCAGGTGAACCGCATGCTCCGTTTCCCTGCTGTGGCATAAGAAAGTCTTAAACAATAAAAGGTCACTTAGTAGCTTCAATAGTTCTTCGCTTCTAAATTTTGTTCTAAGACCTCGCAATTTTTTTAATGTTACAGGACGCAATAAAAAAAAGTAAGACATGGAAGGATCAACAAGTCAAACATAGGAAACCGGAGGAATCTGACGATACGGCGCAGTGGTTCGAATACAACAGCCACGTCGCTAAACAAGAATTTATTAGATATCTAGAAAATTACAGCATTTAACTTTTGATTGTCATACTTCTTATTTGAAATAAATTTGTTTATGAAAACATCATTGTCATTTTTTTCATTTAACGTACGAGTATATATTCTACTGTCTCATATTTTAAGCTCTCAAGTAAAGTCAAAATACATAAAAAAATATTATTTCAATTACATATTAATATTAAACAAGTCCAGTTTCCCCAAGCGTAGTTTCTAATGAGAGTAGTAAATAAAAGACCATATAAAGGTACGTACAGGTATTTATTTATTGTTCAAGCGTCTACTAGATATAACGAGACACACTCATCGACTTTCGTCAGAAAGCGAAATAATATTAAAAAACAATCAGACAAACTACCGCTAACGTTCGGTTGGACAAAATTAAAACAAAAACCCTCTGCCCGAAATATTTGGTCTAATACAAAAAGTGTTAAAACTAAAAACATCTCAATGCACGTAAGACCATAGAGTATAAAACGACGTTGCCAGAGACAAATCATAAACTACAGACACAGTATGACTCGGGATTTTAAATTATAAACGTTTAAAATGTGTTTCAACGTACAGTAGGGTAGACTAAAATTTAATAACAATCCCATGACACTGCACAGACTATAACATTCCTACTTCCAAAAAGACCAATATGCTTGTTGCTGTAAAATTATTTTCAAAACGAAATTTATCGGATTCAAGTAGCGATTTATTTATAGTGACGTCTGAGCACTATCTAATAAATTGCATTGAAGTCCGCCGAAATAATTTAGCTATAAGCATAAATTTAATCTATTTAACAAGCGTCTACATTTAGAAATAAGAATAGAAATAGCTGTACATATACAATAGACATTTTCCCTAATTCACATTTTAGATTCTAATCGTCCGCTGGAGCAGGTACAAAAGTATATTTTTTATTTACACGCAAGAGGAAATATAACTAAGGGAGTTATCTACAGTTCGGAAACGGTTTAAAACCAACATTAAACTGCTCGTAGATCAATAATTTCAATCCAAAACTTTAGTCACATTTGATATGGTTGTATACCTTAAAGTGTAATTCTAAGTACGAAGCTGTTGACACCAACCCATAGACAATGACTTAGATTCTTTAAGCAACTGTAGAAATTAAATAAAATAACAGTGCGCTCCAATTCCCAGATTTATTAAGCTAAATTATTATTATATCTATACGAAACATTTGGATTTGACTATGCAGTTTTATAGGTTATGTACAGATTTGCGCATAATTATAATGTATAAAATTTTTGTCAGAAACTTGTATAAAACACTGAAAAAGCTAAGTAAAACGCCATGACTGTTTTTACATTTTATCAATTTGTTTCCACATTAATTTTAACTGTAAAAGTACGGAAATTTTATGGTAAATGAGTAAATTCATAGTTAACAAATCCTATATAAGATTTTGACGACCACTTTATCATATTATATATTTAGATTTTTATATTCTGTACTTTACTCGAATATCTATATTACATCTAGTATTATGACATTTATGAACAAAGTCAATACTTTAACAAATAACTAAACTACGAAATGAAAAAAAAACGCCGCCAAATTGAAAAAATAACCCGTGTGCTGTCATACAAAAATTATTATTTATATCTAGTATATAGTTTTTTGAATGAAACTAAGTTTGTGCCACACACTTGACAAATTTAAACCATTTTCTTGTAACATTGCCGTGGAGAGGCTGAAATGGACAGCTCGCAAAATGAAGTTGTCTATGACCCAATCCACAGCATAGATTATAGAGTATTAAGATTACATACATACTTCGATATCTTCAGCTAAGCCCATCGTTTGGGGTCGCCATAACAAATATCCGTAAGCTTCACGTGATCGAGCAGGGATTTTTACAAAGCAACAATCGACTAGCCGAAGTTACCATATTCAAGCAATTTGCATTCACAAAAAGATATATCTCTATGTACAATAACAAGTGTAGCCAATATTAAAATTTTGAACGAATGCAATGTCGCCATAGCACAGTGACCAATTAACACACACTATAAATTTGAAATGCTATAACCGCGTGTTATTCGGTGGTTATTTTTCAAGGATGTCACACTACAGTATTTTTTTTAGATTTTATGCAACCGTGTACCGACACTAAGTTAAAATTCTACGCATATATATTCCGTAACAAAAACACGCAAATTTAGAAACAATCCTATTTGATAGGCAGTTTAAAACTTACACGATATTAAAATTTACAGTGAGAAACGATTAATCTAAATATAAAAAATAGGATATTTTAGTACCGAAAAATTTAATTTGAAATAATTAAACGTCGTAGGTGATAAAGTTATCTAATGTCATATTAGTACCCGCAAACTAATTAAGAAAAGAAAAATTAAAAATGAGGGTAGAAGTAGAATTTCAACTAAATGCGGGTAGTTGTTGTATCGGGGTGGGGGGGGTGTCTAGTTGGGTCCGAACGACTCGGCGATGTCGGCCTGGCAGTCGAACGTCTCCGAGCTGTCGGTGTGCTCCGGATAGAACTCCCTGTAGATTTTGTCCAGTAGACCTTGCCTGTTGAATTCAAACAGATCGTTAAAAAAAGTTTATAGTACTTATCAATTATGGTTAAATATTAAATTAAAATAATAACAAATTATAATACTATAAACAACCATTTCATTTTAAATAGTGGTTAATGTTATGATTTAAAATAGCTCATAAGAATTACTTTATTGAGATATATATTTGAATACAGCAATGGTCTATTACGGTGGAGGGCGTGGATTCGATTCCCACGAGTAGAAAATTATGATGTGATGGACATTGTTATTTTTACTGACTGGGTATCTATAGTATATATGTATTTACAAAACAAAATATGTTTAAGTATGTCTATTAGTTATCTGGTGTCTATAGTACAAGCTTTGCTTAGTTCGGGACTAGATGGCGTTGTATTAAATATCCAGAAATATTTATTCATTATTTTAACTGAGGCAAGTCTTTTTTTTTAATACATACATATTATAGATAAATTAACACCCAGACACACACCCTCCCTCTGGCGCACTAGACCATTGCTGCATCCACTGCGTCAATCGGATCAAAAGCCACCGTCGTATCTGAAAATCACTCTGAAAATGGATTGGTGCACTCACTTGGCAGCCAGGCCTCCGCCCGGCGGCAGGCCCGGGATGTTCTCCTGCACCAGCTGCTTGAGCACGCGCGAGAAGCGGCTCGACGTGTCGTCGCTGTCGTCCGAGCCCGCGTTGCTCTCGATCAACGCTAGAACGTGGAGACAATTAGTTCAAAGAAGCTATCAAAGCAGTTTTGGCATGTATTGTCTTTTCGAAAAGAGGCTTGAACCCATGAAAAAATTCAAGGTCTACACTCTTCATTCATTTTAAAAAAATGGTAAAGTTTAACACCGAGACTCATATTTGTTTTTGTTAAAACTAAAGTTATTATAGATCCGAGATGAAGAGACCAGGAGTCCTATATCACAGGATCTACCTACTTTAGGCTCCTGTCTCCCACACTCATTATGCAGTTTTGTTTGTACCTAAGTTTAAGAATTTTGGGAGAAAATAAATCCTTTTTTTTATTTTTTTTATTATTATATTGGGAAGGAACTAGCCCTCTTAACACAGGTGCTAGACCTAGCTAGAGAGCCAGGGCCATAGACATTTAACTGTATCAATTAAATTAAAACAATAAATGATTTTTTTATTTTATTTATGTTACTACTAGCTGAGCGGTATCACCCGTTCCCGTAGGATTTTCGGGATAAAAAATATCCTATGTCCTTCCTTTGTTGTCACACAATCTCTGTAAAATTCATCCAAATCAATCCGGTATTTTCGAAACCTATTCAATTTCAAACAAACAAAAAGAAATATATTTTTCTCTTTATAATATTAGTATAGACAACAGAACTCTTTAAAACAAAAATTGTATTGACGAGCTACTTGTCAAAGAAATGCAATTACACTACTTTGGGTATTCTTATAGAGACAGGCAACATTTTAAAAGAGACGAACTAAGACTGTCATAAATATAACTTTTGTAAAGTTGCAAGATGTGGCACGCCTACAAAGATCTTAACATATAATGAAGTAGGTTTTCATTTTGATATCGAATAAATTGTGAATAACAATACTTTAAATAAATTATTTACATTAAATATATTACTACCAAAACGATTTGAAAAAAAAAACGCCAATAATATACATCTTAAATACCTAACTTTTTTAGTACCACGTATCATAAGTACCCTCAAAAATGCGTTGTTATTTCAAAAACATATATATCTGCTAATATATATAATTTATCAATTTCATAGTATACTTACCTTCAGAAATGACATAATTAAATAAACCGTTTACAAATCGAAGGTAAAACTTGAGGTTATGTCAAGGTCGTCTTAAAAACTAACTTGAAATGTGAACGTTCGTGCCGTAGACTAGTATATTTGATGGGAAATCGTATAAAAACGCTCAAGCCCCATAGTTCACATGCCATATCTATAAATACTTTATACTTGCGAACTTGGTAAACTTATTTATATCATTCAATTGTCATAAATCAACTGTTCTTACTTCTTTATAAAAAATAATCATAATTTAAACATAATAATATAGATATTTTGGCTTTTAATAGAAAAATAAGAATTCATAGTATATTAGACAAACTTTCTTACAGCCAATGAAACTATCTAAATAAACAACACCAATCATGCAACACATACATGCACTTAAATTAAATTTATAAGTTACATATTATAGATTATATTTTCAACCGATAAGCTGAATTAGATGTGCATGCGTCACAATCAACTCGAAAGGCTTCGGCGTCGTGACACCGACCACAGATTGCCTTAAGACGGCCGACTGAGCACACGTTCATTGCTTTAAACCCACCGAAAAAAAACAAAATGTCAATTTTAAATTTCCCGCCAAAACCAGTAGTTAGGGGACAGGATTAAAGCAATGAAACTATGCGTTCGTTTTAAACTATTTAATTAAATAACAATTATGGCAAAATTACAGTAATTTAATTAGAGTATTAAAATATAATCTAAATCGACAAGACACATTATGTATCACATGATTTTTTGTAACATTTTTTTAATGTAATAAGATCTTTATAATAAAACTTTTCTATAGACATAACATGAATATACAAATAAGTTTTATTGCATCGTGGGTACTAATAAACCTTATTATTAATCTGTTAATTAACAACTAATAAATAAAATATAAAAAAATATGCAACATGAAATAAATTATGTAATTCTTAATTAGTACGTAATGGTAACATTTACTCGATGTAATGAGAAATTAATCGTAGTAAATTAAAAATTACATAGAACGAAATAAATGGTAGATCTTAAAGTTGAATAAATATTTTATCTAGCTATTATAATAGTTTTACTATTTCTTATAAAGAATAAATTATTCCTATACAAAAAAAATATCTTGATGAAGAAACTAAGCACTACAACTCCTCAGTATTATATAATAACTATTACTCATATTTTTTGCATATTTTATGTAAAATATTATGCTTTATAATTGACTATTAAAATAGATTTACTATTTATTTTTACTATGAAAATAAGTTTTCAACTAATAGACCGCCGCTTTCTCTCTATTGTAAGACTGCATATTTTTCCAGCGGCGACTACTTACTACTTCTAAGAATATAAAATCCTGTTTACTTCGATAATTCCTAGTAAAGATCAACTAGTACGACGAAGAGTTAAAATATTATAAATCATCTAGATAGTAATTAGTCCCTTGAAACTCTACTAGCATTAAATGCCATATTAAATGGTACATAAGTATGACACTTCATAAATATGTTTTTGTTATGCACACAAACAAGTAGGGTCACCCGACATGTAACCATTACTTCTAAAACCTTTGAAATAGAAACGTCTCTCCATATACGGTAGTACAAGACTTCACATAACTACGCAAGTACCATGAGCAATTACCTTTAACCCTGTTCTAGTTATAACAAACACTCAGACATGAAGTACACCCAAACAAAAATACAACAAAAAATTCTTAACTTCTACCTTCATACTAAGGAGTTTCAAAGAATTTCAATAAAGGAAACAGAACCACACAAAAGAAACAATACATCATACTGTTACCACTATAGCAATATATCACGCAGGCACAACTACTACCTACTACTGTATAATATAAATATATGCGACATGCTACAGATTATAAGGCAAAAACGTAATACAGTTGAAAAAGATTTTTTATTAGACAGTATAGCTAGCTCCTAATACCATGGAAGGTTCCTTTTAAATGGGAATTTTATTATTGGTTTAAAGAAAACTACAAAGCGGTATGTCATATCTATTGAAACTATTGTAAATAACCCAATCTTCCATTATTCAGTTTAGATATTTATAACGCATCAAAACATATTAATCTCATACTGAACACACCTTCATCTAAATTTGGCACTTTAAGCAAGATGGGAGGTATGTCAATTACTGTTTGACACATTTTAAATACAGAAAAATCCATTGCACCAGATAAAAGATAATTAATAACAATATAGTAAAAGTATTTTTCATATAAGAATTAAGCCATATTTCATATGAGGAAACAAAATGCCCAGGTCTAATACCATTGTTGGCTAATTGGCGATGGAGCCCCAAAATGTGTGCCACCCTGGGCTGCAAGTTATTATCTAAAGAGCCTATAAGAAGATCAAATGTTTCCATTTAAGATGGGGAAGTATGACCATAAAATGCATGGTACATATATCCACTAAGTAGTGGATATAGTATATCTTGCAAGGTAATACCTAGCGAATTGTTTGCTTCTATCCGATTTCAGGCGCAAAACCGCCTTGATATATGATTATATTACAATGAAATTTACAAGACCATAAAAAATCTGATCGCGATTAGATTTTATGTATGATTGTACACTTTTACAGCAAGTATTGATAAAATATAAAAAAGTTATATTCTTTAAAAATTATGGCTGAACGTTCCAATATTTCAGTTCATGTTATCAAACGTGAATCAACGTTAAAGAATTCAATTTGTCTAAAGTCAGTCGTGAGCACGCAATGCGACATAATAGCTTCATTCATGTAATTTCTCTTGAACATTCATCGAAAATTTTACTTGTGATGCAACTCCATGCAAGCAAAAATCAAACTAAGTATTTATGAAGCAAACTGAATAGAATAGCCATATATTGTATTAAAGCAGACCAGTAAGCTAAGCGTCCACATGCACCGTATGCATCGGATTTGTTAGAAGTAATATTATTTGTAACATCGTAATATAATTTGTATTGAAAATCACAGAAGCGCCTCCATCGTATTTTCTATACAATATACTACACAATTTTCTATACAATCTTCTTTTTTATTTTCTATACTGACTTGTAGACGCTTAGCTTTAGATGTGTTGTTATGATAAGTACGCACACACGCGTATCCTCGTGTTTTTGCGGTTATACGCAATAAATCAAATTATGTTATAGAATTCTTGCTTTTCATTTTAAAAACCTATAATTTCCTATTCAAATATAAATTGTAGTGCTTATTTCATAATCGAAATTACGCCTCGAGTAATATGTTTAATGATAATGTTTAATTTATTAATAATAGTGATAAAGCAATTTTCTACCAAATATAGATTGCATATTTCGAAAAATATAATTCCTTAACTGACGAGATACAGTAACTAGATTACTATTCTCGTTTTAACTTAAGAATCCACATTCTAGAATTTTCGAGACAATTTCTAGAAAATAGATTTGAATCAATTTATTATATTTAATGAATGAACACACATTATTTAATTTACATACCCTTGGTATATGTGTATTGTATACACAAGTGTGAACTATTATTTCAAAAATATTTTGGCACGCCTCAACAAATAAAATTTAATGAATTAAAGTATATTTTTGTATAAATTTATGATTCTTATTATTTTAATGTTTCTGTATATTATTAAATTTTTTATATTATTTGGTTTATTAAATTTAATAGCAGTTTATTCATACTGCACACTTTGAGTAATTGACATTATTCAAAAATTTTATAATTTATATATTACCTTGGAAAACCATTGGTGTATTTTTTTAATATTGTAAACACATGTTTGTTGTATATCTTACTTTAAGTATATTTTTGTACTTTAGTTTTGGATTAATTTATTGTACTTTTTGGCTTTACTTATTTCTAATAAAAATTTAAAGCTCAAATGTCTTTAAATTGTAGAAATGGTTGTGTCCCATATAATATGTTATGGTTATGAAATTGTATATTGTACAATAGAACACACACAAATTGACATTATTTAAAAAAATATATACTAAAGTGTTATCTTGCCATTTCCTCTAAAATTAATACATTTATTAGCAATCCAAAATTACGCGTTTTTTTTTTAATTTCATGAACTTGGCTAGTCTGTTTACATGAGTTCGGAACTGGTAACAAATAACTTTAATACTATTAATTTAATTCATGATTTTATTGGCACATATTTCTTGCATTTTTTTTCTTGCATAATTTTATAATATACACTATCACGTAGCTAAGTGGAAAAAAATAGCGTATTACATATACAATACCTATATTTTCATAAAATAAGTATGGTTGTTATGTTTCTATGCAAAAACTGGTTTAAGAAAAATGTTAAAGTGAGCCAATTTTGCATTATTTTCAAAAAAATTTTAAAATTCAATTGCCACTTTAATCAAGACTAACTCTTTCTATAATTGTGATAATATTTGAATAAACTGTTAACATCATCACAATATTAGCCCTAAAAAATCATAAAAACACATAATTTTGGAATGTCCTCATCATATCGTCATAAATTTCATAAAAATAAATAATTTCTTGTATCTAACACATGTATAAGAAAATATAAATTTTTAAATGAACCTTAACGTTCTTTCTTCTAAAAACACAAAATACCTTGTATATATTTTTAATCTGAATATTCAATATGAGTATATTTATAAACCATGTTTTCTTTTTTTTAATAGTCCCTAATCAACTCTTATATTATTCCTAGATCACTGCAAGAGGTTCAATTACAACTTTCAATGCCTGTTGAAATAAAATTACTTAGTCTACATCAAATAATAACTAATATGGTGAAATTTCTGAATGAGTCAAACTGGTTGATGATAGTTTAAATCTAACGATGGTATAGTTAAAGAAACTCAACTAAAAATAACACAACATGTAAATTTATATTGGTCCACATAAACGAAACACCAAACCTTTCCGTATCAATCACTTATTGTTTCAATATACCGTTTGCATAGAACACCCTGTCATAGTCATAGCCTGTCAATTACCTGTCAGATTTGTAAACAATCTTTTCATGACGCTCAATTGAAATATTAGACAAGTACATTTTATTACTTTGTTATTTAAACTTGTTAATGATTTTTTAAACCTTTAAAGGTACATTTTAAGAGATTCACATCTTCACTCATTTTGTTCAAAAGTTTTTTTAAGAACACTACCTGTTTTATAATTTGATTACCAATTATTCGAAAAAATTAAAGCACCTTATTATTTTTGTAAATATTGCTTTGAGTTGTTTTATAATCAATCAAATCAAATTTTATCAATCAATTTGTTATCATTCCCAAAAAATTTTTTTTCAATGATTTTTGTCACGTCTCCAAGCTATTTAAATACAAATAAAAAAAAAAAAAAGCACCACAAAAAAATTGTCCACCCATCTCAACCCACACATCATTTACGCATCAACATTGTCACATTCGTTCGTCTCGTCCGTCTGTCCATCACCGCGCTTCCTCGGCGCCTGGCACGCATGCAGTAGAGAGTGATAACAACCTGTGAGCCGCTGGCGCAGCGTGTCGTCGAGCTCGCGGTCCGCGCGCTGCGCCTCCGGGTCCGGCTTCGGCGCCGCCGGGAACACCACCAGCACGATGCTCATGTTGTCCTTGCTCCCCTGCAATGGCACATAGATAAACATCATTGTTTTAGAGTATAGCACTTTTGAATGATTTTGCTACAATTAAAACAATAATTAGAATTGATTAGTATATTAAACACTTCACTAGTTCCACAATCATTTATTTTCTACACTATATCAATTATTTATTATAAACTAGACCGGTTTCGAACACCATCTTCAGTAATTTTAGATGCGGTTCCATCAAGAGGTAACAATACAAAATATAAATTATATAATAATTAGAATGTCTAAATGCAAGAATTAATAAAAAATAAATTTAAATGGGAATGTATCATATTAAAATGAGAGGTTATCAATCAATAAAGCTTGATTAGAAAGTAAGTTTTATAATATTTTTTTTTCCATTTAATTCAAAATTCTTCATTTAATACTGATCACACCCCTTCTAATGTATCCATCCTAAATAGAGAAAAAATGTATTAAAAATTTTATCGTAAAATTAATATAACTCTTCATTGTGTTTAAAGGATACCTTTACAATCAGTCCCTTTTCATTCAACAAACAGTAATAGGTACATAACTTCATTATAAAACACAAAAGTAGACTCAATACATCTGATAAAGCCCCATCTTCAATCAGAGAAACTAAAACAATAATGTATTATAACTTCTGGACAACAGACTAAGATCTTTTGTCCCACAAAGAATGAATGACACAGTTTCTATTGTCAATGAAGAAAATATGTGGGATGTATAAAAGGGGTGTAAGTCATTCTAATTTCCTCTTTGTATGTGTGGGCGGAGAAACATTTAACTAGCTGTTTGCGAGACCCCAGTTAATATTTATTTATAAATATGAACTCACTTTAAAATGTCACTTGAAGGGTGAAATGTTATTAAGCAATTAGTGATGTTTTATGACATAGGAAGGCAAAGACTGTATATTTAAATGCAATTCTGTCCTTCCTTATTCAAGACAGTTTGTTAACAATTTTTTTAATCTCCCAATTTACACTATAACAATTAACGGTCTTTATAGTATGTACCTAACATTACTCCTTTTGTATTTAACTTTTAGAACATAGGAACCTTATTTGTGATGCAGGAATAAAATACAGGGTAAAATAATTTAGAAATATGCTCAGTTTGTTTTGCATGAAGAACAATCATAGATAGATGTTTCACAGACTTATAGACTTGTATTTGACTAAAAAATAAAAGGATGCAATGTAACTAAATTTTTGCAACAATATTATCACATTGATAGATACCTTTTTAAACGGCTTTCAAAAAAAATGAGGTTATCAATTGAACAGTTTATTTTTTAATTAAGGGGGATTAATTTTGTTAATTCGTAGTTTTAGATAATATGCAATGGAACAGAAAATGTTACAAGGATATCTTTAACTAAACAATTACTGTCATGATGAGATGTGAAAATCCTGTTTAAGGAAATAGGTAGATTTTATTGAGATTATATCTATGTAATTTCATTTGCAAACATAAGCCAATTATGTAGTTTTTGATAGCTGCTATGGTGTTTTACAACAGTAATACTATTATTTACACCCACATTGTCATGTTTAATATAAATAGTTGCACATACAACATAAGAGTTGTCCATGTCAATTTTCGTTTTACCAACATCATCATATATTTTATTTTAGCTAAATTTTCATCAAAATTATTAGAGTCATTAGTTAACCTACAGATTTTTGCTTATACTACACTTTGGCTAAAACCACAATAAAACAATGTAATTATTTGTCATTTGTTTGATTCAAAAAGCTTGTCTTTCTATATAGAATATATTAGAAATCCTTTAAGCCCATAAATACCAAGTCAGCAAGGTCAGCACAGCTAATTCCTAATCCTCTCGACACATTGACTTTATAAGTATATTAAAGCACTAATCTAATTTACAGAAAGATTTGATAGAAAGGAAGCCCTTTTACAGTATCTTCTGGATTTCAGGAATGTTATATTTAAAAATGTTTCATTGTTAATGTTTTATGAATCATGATTAAGTTCTTCACCTAAACAAGTACTATTAACAAGTATATAACAATTTTTCCATTTCTTCAACTAGAAAATGAAGATAATCTATTGAAACATGAATGAAGATAACAAATGAGTTCATATTGTAAATGTGTTATTTTTCATTCGATTAAAAGAGTTGTACATATTTTTGTTATAACACGGAGAGATGATGACCAGTACATACCTAATTTTTCACACTCAGTGTTAACTAACAAATATATAATACTTTTCTGACAGCATGCTCATATTTATATGAACAGGAAAATGTTAAATTGTACATAACAAATATGGCAACTATTTTTAACTATGATTGAAAAAATCTTATCTGTTACTACTTGAAATATACAGTTATGTTTACCTTATAGAGGCAGGTGTCAATGACTTGATTGGTAATGGCCACAAGGTCATCTGTTAACTGCAGCAGAGAGTGTACATATGCACAGAGAGCCTCGTTGCTCATAACATCCCACACTCCGTCGCATGCCAGCACCAAGAACTCGTCTTCAGAATCCAACCGCTCATGAACTGATACCTCGGGTTCCGGAGACACTAATTGCTCGCAAGGCCCGCGATCCAGCACCTTCTTGTACTCATAATCTCCGAGCGCCCGAGACACCGCCAAGCTTCCATTCACTCGCTGTATCATAACCGTGCCTCCGGCTTGCACTATACGCGATTTCTCCGATGGCAGCTCGGGCTTGTGATCGCGCGTAGCGAATATCGGAGCTCCGTTCCGTGCTAGTACAGCCCGAGAATCCCCACAATTTGCTATATATATCTGTTTAGGCGATACAAACGCACAAACCGCCGTCGACCCTGACTTCTCTACACCATTTGACAGCTCCGGCAGTTCTCTCATTTTTTTATCGAGATCAAGGAAGCCAGCACGTATCGCCTCCGCGATGTCATCCCGTCTAAACTCCTCCGTCTGCAGGATACATTCTAGCAGATTGTCCGCGCAATGGGCTGACACCCGGGCCCCCGCGTGGCCGTCGAAAACTGCGAAGTAGGACCAGTCCGAAAGCGTCCCATTTAGTGTGAGCTGAGCGTGGTGCGCATCTTCCATTTCCACGCGCCAGCCCTGCATCGACGCCACGCCATAGCGAAGACCGTTACCTTCCCCGCTCTCATTATATTTCTTAGTCTCAGGTTTGTTCAAAAAAGCCCCCATACTGTTTCCCTCTGTATTGATTCACTAATCGCACATACTTCTTGCACCATCAGGCACTCGAGCAAATTTCACAGGCGACAACGTAAAAGGTAAAGAAAAGCATCACTGGGCCTTATGATAGGATCTCGTCTCGATGGAACTGTCCACACTAAGCTTAACTGTCCGTAGCAAATAAACTAGTGTTTTCAATCTCAATCTAAATAAAGCTGTTAAACTTTCTTCTACGTATTTGGATTATTGCAAATGTGTTGCGTAGAACTCGATGACAAATCGTGCTCTCTACGAAATCGTAAAACGAAAAAGCAACTCAAAAGAATGAACGGCGGACATAAATAGTAATTGTCTATGACTAATTTTTCAACCAAATTTTTTTAAACAGCTCAACAAAGATTTTCCAAATTAAAAAGAAAATAGAAATTCTATCCAAGTAATATATTATTTTCATAGTATTAAATACAAATGAATGGTTGGCCAATAATTATGAATATAAATCATAAGTTCTATACAATTTTAAACAAATTTTATGAATAGGAACTCGGTTTCTACCTGTTTTTTCTATTGTCTATAAAGTTTTTTATCTATAAAATGCCGATTACAGATAATATATATCATTTAATTCAGAAAATATAACATTGAATAATAAATTTATTGAAAAATAAACTTCTCATATAATAAATTAATTCAAAATAAAGTTATATTAACTAATGTCATTATTGATGAACTATTTAATCAAAGATATGTTAAACACATATCTTTAAAAAAATTATTCAAAATGGCATAATTTTTTTTTAATTTTAAAGATTCGAAATATATTAATTAATTATGGTTACAAAGCTGTGAACTTAAAATAATATTCGTAATTCTGTTTTATGAACATACATATTTTAATATCTATTTTTAATGTCAATTTTTACCGTGACATATGTGATATGATAAATTTCAGCTGATATCTGTCAACCTAATGTCAACTACGAGATAAGAGACCGACAGGCGAACTATAGGTTATGAAATAAAAAGCATAAATTTCTTACTGTGAAATTTGTAAATAAATAGTACAGAAAATAAAAAGTAACATTACAAGTGGGCCATGGGTTACATGTTTGGAATGGATATTAGTTGAAACACTACGTCCCTTGTCATGTAAATTTAACCTATGATATAATACAAAAAACGCCGATTAAAATGTACAGGAGCTCGTTTTTTAGATTGTAAGAATACTTCCTGTCGTTTTATCTGTATAAATTAGTTATTATACTTATTTTTTTATTAAATACCACTATTTACACTAACAGGTTACCATTAAAATATTTAAAAGAAGGATTTATTTCACCCTCTGAAAGCCAAATAGTCTTCAATGATGTTTGCACAAGGACAAGACCATTATCTTTATCAGCGATTTGTTATAAGAAGAGAAAGAGTCCAGAAGAAAAGGTAAAATCTATTATTTCTTTACTGTTTTGGCTTCAAGAAATACAAAAACAAGATTTTCAAAATGATCTGTATACTCATATGATAAATATCATGTATTAATAATGATTCAATTTAATGTAAATATATTTTTAAAATAGGCAGTAGAAAACAAAGGCCGAAGAGTCATAAGATATGCACCAAAAGCAGGAACAGAAGTTGTGGGGATATGGAGAAACATGACTGTTCAAGAAATAG
>LQNK01000551.1:389767-411008 GCA_001586405.1 Phoebis sennae | reverse complement strand
TTTTTTTTTTTTTTGTATAAAACTAGGCAGTAAATTAAAGTATTTTATTATTATTATTTACTTTTTACTATGCTATAAAATACACAATATAAACTACAATAAAATAAAAAAAAGAACACAGTGTAATGGGCATCCTTATCACTTTTATTTATAATCAAGAGAATTTATCTCATATATTAATATAATTTATAAAAAATAATGTCATCCAAATTCAATCCAAATTGCTCCAATAGTTTCGGAGCCTAATCAATTCAAACAAACAAGAAATCAAATGTTTCCATATTTTTATTTTTTATTTTTAGAAAAGAGCGAACGAAGTGATGCGCTGGCGTCACAACCAACGTATGAAGGAGAAGCAAGTCATGGACCAAGAGGCCATCAGCGCCAAGGAGGCTGAGCACCAGGCGCTGTACAAACAGCAGCTAGCTCATAAACGGTCCATTGGAAGATTTAAGCTAAGACCTCAAGGGCCGAGGGACAAGATGATTAAAGTTGATGATCATCCTACAGTCAGTGTGGTTGTTAAGGGTGAGAATTATTACTAGCTAATATATACTATATTATTCATTAATTTAGGAATTTAAATACATTTATAAATACGGGCGGAAGCAGTCGAAAGCAGGGGTGAGGCATTGGCTGTAAGTTTGGATGTAGCGAAAGCCTTTGATCGGGTCTGGCACAGAGCACTTCTCTCGAAACTACCATCTTTTGGACTTCCCGAGAGGTTATGCGATTGGGTCGCCAGCTTTCTCAAGGGTCGGAGCATCAAGGTCGTAGTCAACGGTTCTTGCTCCTCCCTCTTACCTGTGAATGCTGGTGTCCCACAAGGCTGCGTGCTATCCCCTACTCTGTTCCTCCTGCATATCAATGATATGTTGCAAGTCAGCGGCATTCATTGCTATGCGGATTACAGTACGGGAGATGCACTGTACTCCGGCCATGCAAATATCTCTAGGGATCGCCTCCAGGAGTACCGAAACAAACTTGTGTCTGAAGTCGAGACTACACTCGATCAAGTCTCGGACTGGGGACCACGTAATCTCGTCGAGTTCAACCCCCATAAGACACAGGTTTGCACGTTTACCGCTAAAAAGACCCCATTTGTCGAATCACCTCGGTTTTTGAGTACTTCCCTTAATATATCGCCGAAGATCGGAATCCTCGGTGTTGACATTTCGAGTGACGTTCATTTCCGCGGTCATTTGGAAGGCAAGGCCAAGCTGGCCTCGAAAAAACTTGGGGTGCTCAGTAGATCGAGACAGTGCTTCAAGCCGGCCCACCGTCTTCAGCTGTACAAGACTCAGGTGCGGCCGCATATGGAGTACTGTTCTCATCTCTGGGCGGGAGCCCCACAGTACCAACTCCTTCCTTTTGA
The DNA here is from genome assembly GCA_001586405.1 of Phoebis sennae. Taxonomy (NCBI): domain Eukaryota; kingdom Metazoa; phylum Arthropoda; class Insecta; order Lepidoptera; family Pieridae; genus Phoebis; species Phoebis sennae. Next base: position 409,633 of record LQNK01000551.1, on the reverse strand, counting down.
TCGCATCCAACGTCGGGCTGCTCGAATTGTCGATGACCGCAGGCTTTCCGGTAGGCTCGATCCGTTATCGATACGAAGAGATGTTGCATCCCTTTGTTTCCTGTATCGAATATATTATGGGGAGTGCTCGGAGGAATTGTTCGAAATACTACCAGCCGCACAGTTCCACCACCGCACGTCTCGCCGTAATCTCGCCTTCCATTCACACCATCTGAATGGTTGGCGATCTACCACCGCGCGTTTCACCCGCAACTTCTTCAACAACTACTCGAACGGTGAAGCTGTGGAATGACCTTCCATCTGCGGTATTTCCGAACAAATTCGACATTGGGGCCTTCAAGAGAAGAGTGTATTTGTCTATCAAAGGCCGGCAAAGCACCTATGATACCCCCGGTGTTTCAGGTGTTCATGGACGGCGGTGATCACTTAACATCAGGTGACCCACTTGCTCCTTTGCCTGCTCTGCCATAAAAAAAATACACAACAAATCTCCCGATTTCAGGGATAAAAGATATCAAAGTTTCAAAGTCAATCGATTTAGTGGTGTAGGTGTGAATAAGAGACGGACATCCAAAATGACAGTTACTTTCGCATTTATAATATTATAAAGTATCAAGTAAAAAAAAGTGAGAATCATATTCAGGTGAAACAGGGTTGTATAGAAATGAAATTAAAAATATTTATGAAGGTAGTCAAAGAAAATTTTTAAGTGCGTATCAATCCTATTGTTTCTATACATTTTGATCTATGCTTCTGCAAGTTTCAACATGATTATTTATATGAAACTTGTGTACTAATAGTGTGTCTGTCCAGGTGACGTGGACGGTTCGGTGGAAGCCATCCTGGACATCCTGGAGACGTACGACGAGCACGGCACCGTGCGGCTCGAGCTCGTGCACTTCGGCGTGGGACCCGTCGCGCCCGGGGACTTGGAGGTGACGTCATACTAAATAATAATAATATTTATTTACTAGCTGCGCACCAGGGCTTCACTCCCGTGGGAATATCGGGAGGATAGCCTATAGCCTTCCTCGATAAATGGGCTATCTAATACCAAAATAATTTTTCAAATCGGACCAGTAGTTTCTGATATTAGTATAGATTTCAGCTTTATAATATTAGTATAGATTTCAGACACAGGATCCATAAGTACATACAATACCGTTACAAATTTACAATAAAAAAAATTAAAATAGCTAGCTTACAATTTGTATCCATGACTTAAAGAGCCTGGCAGTAATAAGTCTAACTGCGAGACTGCGTATTATAGTGTTTTTACAACTGGCAACTCTGGACATAAAAGATGCTATTCTGTGCCTTTGCACAGCAACAAAACAGTTGACTCTAAATATAAGGTACATCATCTCAGAGGCGCTACAAAGTCGCTCTGATCCCATGAGGTACCGAAAGATGTTATTATGTTCTACTCTTAAATAGAGTGCATCCAAGTATTTCAGAATGCCTTGCCTGCTTGATAAAAGGGGGAGGGAGAGGAAATTGAGGAGTAAAAAAGGATGGGACAGAAACGGGGTGGGATTACTAGTCTCCAGGCCCCCGCTCACCGTATGAAAACATAAAAAAATTGCGAGCAAAGCGAAGAATTATTGAATCTTTAGTAAGCTTTTGTTGTTTAAGGGGACTTTTTTATGCCACAGCAGGCAAGCGGATCATGCACACCTGTTGTTAAGTGACTGAGCGCAGCACATGAACATCTACAATAGCAAAGTATTGCAGTGCCTTGACGGCTTGAAGGAAGAGGGATATCACCTGATAGGGAGAAGTTTAATGATTGGAAATTGGGAGAGGAGTACAACAGGGTGGGAACAAAATACAGACCTCAGATTCATTAATTCATTTCTAAAAATTCTGAATTTTGTCACAGATCGCGGAGGCTTTCAACGCAGTTATATACGCGTTCAACGTGGACTGCCCTCCCGCCATCGCCGTGGAAGCCAAGAACAATAACATAGAGGTCAAGAGGCACAACGTTATATACAAGCTGGTGGACGATCTCAAGGAGATGATCAACCAGAAGATACCCACCACGCAGCAGGAGGAGCTGATAGGTAGGAGATAGAGAAAGAGTTGTAGAATATAGAAAAGAAGAGACACAACGTTATATACAAGCTGGTGGACGATCTCAAGGAGATGATCAACCAGAAGATACCCACCACGCAGCAGGAGGAGCTGATAGGTAAGAGATAGAGAAAGAGTTGCGGTGTATAGAAAAGAAGAGACACAACATTACATACAGGTTTTTGATTTTTAAAAAAGATAGCGAGTATATACTTACCGCGCAACAGAAAGAGTTGATAGGTAAGAGAAAGAAGGATAGAGAAAGAGTTGTAGTATATATAAAAGAAGAGACAACGTTATATACAATCTGGTTCAAGGAAATGATCCACCAGGAGATACCCACCACAACAAGAGTTGATAGGTAAGGAATAGAGAAAGAGTTCCAAGAAGAGACTAGAATAGATACAATTTTATATACAGCAGGAAGAGTCGAGAGGTAAGAGATGGAGAAAGACTTGCAGACATGATCGCTACAAAAATAAATATTACGCACAAACTATTCGATAATTCAAACAGATTTTGGTGCATATAAAGAAGATGGAATGATACACATTTAAAAGTGAGAATATAAAGACCCATAGTAAATACTTAAAATAGAGTAGTTGTACGTGTATAAGTTCTAAAAAAAGTTAAATTATTTTATTAAATAAATCTTATTTTAAATTCGTTTCAGGGGAAGCTAAGGTGTTACAACAGTTTTTAGTATCGGAAGGCAAGAAGAAGGTGCCGGTAGCGGGATGTCGGTGTACCAAAGGCTCGCTCAGTAGAACGGCTCTGTATAAAGTCGTGAGAGACGAACAAGTCGTGTTTCAAGGTGAGTGAAATAACATATTAGAATAAATTGATTGTCTATATGTGTGAACCCTAGCGGTCATCAATATAGAATTTAATAATAATAACGTCTGGTAGGCATTCTCTACTAGTTTACTCTTAGTTAACTCTACTATTTTATGTGAAAATGGATGAGGGTAGCTCAAATAAATTAGACAGATACTAAAACATGTAATTGTGTCTACATATTTTAATTTAAGTATGATGAAATTTAAATAATATTTTCAGAGAAGTTAAAGAAAATGTGACATAATCTCTGATGTTACGGTTATTTTATTTTTTAAAATCACATTAAACTAAGTCAGGATTATTTTAAGTAAATATTTTTTTTTGTAATTTCAGGTAAACTAGCGTCAATGAAGCATTTAAAAGAAGAAGTGTCCACAATAAAGAACGACACGGAATGCGGGCTTCGTTTCCAGGAACCCTTCGACGTGCAGCCCGGAGACGCGGTCATCTGCTACAAGATGGTGGACGTCAAACACACGACGGAATGGGACCCGGGCTTTTAGAAGTGATTAAGTAAATAAATTGTGCTAGATTTTTACGTGTTTTATTTAACCCTTAAGAGATTTGATGAATTTCTTTGCCATCGACGCCTCGCTCTGATAAAAATCCCTCTCTGATAACCTCGTCGTTTTTTTAACGGCCGTTTTCAATATTCTATCTATCCGTTGTTTTGCTCACTAAAGTCAAGCAAATCTATCTATTTGCACTTACTTTGATTTCAGTATGCTGTCGACGGATAGCCTTTGTTATGACTTTTGACAATCAAATGTCATTTAATCTGAGATTACAATCTATCCATAATCTTTGATACTTTATTGAAAACGGCTGTAACCCTTTCGACACTGGGGATTAATGCCCCGTTGCTATAAAAATAAAACGAGTCGTTTTACTTACGGACAGTACAATATCCTCCTAGGCGTAAGTCTAAAGCGTATCTATAATACGTGGCGTTAACATAACCACCAAAGCTTGGTTCTGATTGGTTGATTAGAACCGCCCGTTATGAAAACGTTTCGTTTGTGTTATACTATGACGTGCCGTCGTTTATAGGAGCCGCGCCTCAATGAGCTGTTTTACGCCATGCTCTGATAAAAATCCCTCTCTGATAACCTCCTCGTTTTTTAAATCGGTTAATCAGGATTTTTTTTTATTTCTCGATGTATTATTTTTTCAGGCAGTTTATACTTTATACGTATGATAAAGGTTTTTGAAAATTTTTAAACCCATCTCACAGATAATGTAATAATATGCCCATGTTCTTCGTTTTTGATATCTCGATGTTTCTCTGAAAAGTACGTCAATTCACAGCAATAAAACACAAGTATTATAAAGAGAATTTCTGTTTATTATATTAATAACTTAATAGGCTCATAATTCGTGTTTTAAAATGGAAAAACAATAACTTACGAGTAACTACACATTACGTGTAAACGATTGCAAGCGAATTGATTTACAAAAATCAATGAAAGTATAACGCACTTTTTGTAATTTAATTGTACATTGAAATTATTGAATTTATCAGTAATTAACCAATTAACTAAAACAAGGATAGATTTTCTAATCATCAGTCACAAACATGGAAGTTAACCATTCAATCCGGCTATCTACCTAATAGCTGAAAACAATACTCATATCGATATAGTATCGCGAGTCACCACGCGTCGTTACAACAATAATAATATAATCGATTAAAATAAATAATTTCACGATAATAGTAAAACACAAGAGTGCTATGGCCGTGCATTTCTATACAAATTTAATCCTGTCTTTTCTAACTAAAGGTTTTTTTTAAATTTTGTATAGACCACTCGGCTGGCAATCTTGGATCGCTCGATACACTATATGTACAGGAGCCGAGGTGGATTTACACAACAATGTACAATAGCTTTATACAGTACAATCTCACACTATTGCTATCTAACATTCGTATAACTTTAACACCGACACACCACGTCTCACCGTCCAAACCATTTACATTCATATAAATGCATTGTTTAGCTATGTTAATTGAAAATGTTCTACTTATCTTAATATCGTTATGAAAACACAAGTTTAACATTTAGACATGCATAATAAAGAAATAATACTTATATCGCAAGTAAAATTTGCAATAACAACAAGTATTCCACCGTTTACGTCTAAACAACATTTTTGTTACTTATCTACGAATGTTAATAACTTAATAAATAATGTAAATAGTTTGGACAGCGGTACATCACTATACTCATACAACATTCAAACCAATCTGTCTACAATGGAATTATTTACTTCTCTTTAGGCCGTACCGGGACATTCTACTCAATATTGACTCTTAATTTTTATGCTGAATCTTTCAACAATGAAAAGTTATTTTGCTTCTTTTTCGAGAATTATCAAAACGGGTTGTAATAAGTAAAATTAATTTAATAAATAGTAGGAAAAGTGTTAATAATTTAAGTGACAAAAGTATATTTAAGTCTTTTTCATACATACATACCATTTGCACTCTCCTCTTTAATTAAAATCTATGCTTATGTTTGTGTGGAATAAAGTATTTCATTTCATATAAAAAAATACACAAATAACCACATAGTTTTTTGGAAAGTCAGTTAAAAAGAACTGCTGCAAGGTTTTTTAAAATTTGTCCCAATTTTCATTATTAGAAGGGTGGCCGATTTTGTTTTACAACAGAACAAACTCCCTCAATGTCTTCAGATATATTGAGTAGAACAGCCGGTATACCTGCCTCAAGACCCGCTAATCCACCAGTTCTATACGGTCTCTTCGGCGAGCGTCTCCGTTGTGTGACCGCGTGGGCCGCGACCACGTGTTCACGCAGCCGTCCGCACACGCCGTTATGAAGTACTCCGCTCGAAATAACAGAGCCGTCAACCTTTCATGCGCTATCTTCTTGCACACTAACGGCTCCAAGACAGGGCACTCGTCGAATCTGGGGCAAGACGGCGTTCCTATCAGTTTCAACGGATCGTACGTATCGTTGGACTGCGCCCCGGCCGACTTGCCCCGTAACGCCACCGTGTTCGTCGCTGACGACTTCTCCGTGGGCTTTGTCAAACTGAAGTTTCTCCTGTGGTCCGATCGTCGTTCGCCAAACGACAACGCCGCTAGCCTTTGAGTGAAATTCACTCCCAACGATCCGGAGGTTTCCTCCTTCGCTTTGCCAACGCTGATGTTGAGTGTGGACACGTTGTTCGCTTTGGACTTGGCCGGCTTCGCGCCTGACGGCTCCCCCGCAGCGTTCGACCCACTCAACTCTGCGTGTTTGTGACCAATTTTGTTGCTCTTCGTACATTTTGGAGCTATTTTAGTCCCGGGCACCCCGTTTGGGGAGAAGTTCTGACTGTTGGGGGATAGATGAGCGGACGCGCGCGTTCTCACCGGCGGCCGTAACACATCCTCCGTCAAGTCCCACAAACACAACTGCGTGTCCTGCGAAACACTGCCTAGTCTATAACACTGCACACTTTCACTTTTGTCTTCCTGCGTGTCTTCCGTTTCTGGGTCGCTGAAGCTGACGATGTAGGGATCGAAGGCGACCACGGAGACCCAGGATCTGTGTCCCTGGCCGCGGGCCACGACTCTTCTTTCGCTGAATGACCAGACGGTCACCAGGTCGTCTTCTCCGCCAACGACGACGTATTTGCCGTCAGGTGACCAGCATACGCAGAGGAACCCGCCGAAGTAAGACCGCGCTCGGCCGATCAGCTCCATAGTGTCGTAGTGGAACACTCGCAGGAAACCGTCCTGGGACACGACGGCCAGGTTCGCCCCGCACGGGGAGAATGCAAATTCGTTTATACAGCTGCCCTCCGCTCCTATCACCCACCTGGAATAATGGAAAACATTTATGAGACACACAAATAATTAAAACAAATAAATAAATTAATTCATTCATTAATATCATTTTTGAAAAACTTGACTTTGCTGTAGAAATTCAATTCTAATCTATACTAATATCATAAAGAGGAAAGGAAACCGAAACTACTAGACCAATTGAGTTTAAATTTTGAAGAGACTGTTTGAAAACTGAGAATGGACCAACATAGGATATTTTTTATCCCAAAAATCATACATGAACGGGAGATATACACGAGTTACCGCAAAGCTCAGCTAGTGGGTAATAAAATAAATACAACCAACATCTCACCTATACAAAGGGTTCCTCGTGCTCTTAGTCCGGCAAGTGTGTATCGAGTATCCGTCACCAGTCTTGAACAGTTGGTAGTGAGGCGCGGCGGATCCGCAGGCCAGCTCCTCGTTGTACACGTACAGCTGGCCCGACGCGTGCGCCGCTATGAACAGGTTGCTTGAGCCCGGCACCCACTTGATGCAAGTGACGCGCGTTTTGTCTATCAGCCTCTGGAATTACGAAAACATCCATTTAATAGGTTTTTTTTATGTTTAAAAGGGAAAAAACACTATATATTTAATTATTAAGCATTGAAAACTAGTCATTCCGCGCGACTTTGCTCCCGTAGCAAAATGATATACAGCTTGTGTTTATCAGAGAAAATGTAGAAAACCAATGATAAAAGAATTTTTCAAATCGGTCCACAAATTAATTAAAATTAAAAAAATGTATTTAACAAATTTCTAGATACTGAATCCTATTACTATCTTCTATAAAATATGGGTATTCAGAACAATGTCAAAAGCTTCTGACACCTATCTTCAAAAAAATAATACTACCTCACTGTTTTAACTTTTGACTTGAAAGTTACCAAGGATGGCGTAAAATATTCATCAGATAAGACCGTATTAAACTTCAATTACATCTACAAACACCAACAATCATTTGAACACTTACTTCTTCATTATACAATTTACTTAATTCCTTCTTAATAGGATCTATTAGTTGAATTTGGCCGGTAGAAAACCCTATGACTAACGAGACGCTGTCCGCTGTCATCGTGACCGTGTTGAAGTCGTGACACGTCGGATTCGTTCCCTTGTACATCTTCTTGTCCACCGGCTTTGTGAGATCTGCTGCCTAAAAACAAATTCACGACATCAATAATGAGGTCCAAATGAAGTCTAGCACCTTTGTTCACAGATATATTAAAATGGACGTTATTTTGAAATGAGGCCTATTTTCCTATCTCATTCCTCTGCCAACTTTTTATCATTAATCCTCTCCTTATCCCCCCTCCCTTCCTTCAAGACGGCAAGGCATCTGCGACACTTTGATGTTGTAGATGTTCATCATGGACTGCATTCAGTCACTTAACATCAGGTGAACCGCATGGCCCGCTTGCCTGCTGTAGCATAAAATAAATGTATTTTCTTCATGAGAGACTAGTGATTTACTATATAAATTTGTATACATAATTGTTGCAAGTAAACTATTTTATTTACTTTGCATAGAAGGAAGAAATGCCTTTCAAATGGACTAAAATTGGTAAGGCTGATAAAATATATAATATAGACAATACTTATACACAAAAAGATCAGTCTAATTTAGAACAAGAGAAAGTTAGGGGGATTGGTACTAGTTAACCAGTTTATACAGTCTCAGGAAAATTATAGTAGTACATCCTATAGAAATAAAACAAGTTGTTTAACTTACAGACAGTACAATATCCTACTAGGACTTAGTCTAAAACATATTAATGATAAATGTGAAGTTAACATAACTACCAAAACTTGGTTCCGTATATAACCAAATATAAATTCCAGGGCTGATGACCAATTATTCTACTTCATTTGCATCTCATAATTGTAAAAATTAGTAGACAAGAAACTAATCTAATCTAATCTAGCCTTTTATTCCTAAACATAGGGTTACAAGAGGTCCCTAAGTTCGGTGTGCCTTTTGGCATAGGCCTCCTCCAATTCTTTCCATTGTAACCTGTCCCTTGCTACTCTCATCCAAAATGGTCCCGCAGTCTGTTTCAAGTCATCTTCCCATCTTCTAACTTGACGACCCCTGCTTCTTTTGCCGTCTCTTGGTAGCCAGAGGGTGACTTGCTTGCTCCATTTATTAATAGGATGGCGTAGCAGATGACCTGTCCATCGCCATTTTTGGGTGTCTATCCGGGTAAGTATGTCTGTAAGCTTTGTTCTTATCCTTATGTCTGCGTTCCTGACTCTATCTTTAATTTTCAGCCCTAGCATGCTTCTTTCCATGGCGCGTTGACATAATATAAGCTTCTCTCTATGGTAGTGTGTTGTCGACCAGGTTTCGCAGCCATAAGAAAGAACTGGAAGAGTCGAACGTTTTCTTTTTTATATGATTGTTCAGCACCCTACTTTCCATTATTTCCTTCAACGACCAGTATTTCCTCCATCCTTGGGCTATTCGTCTGTTAATTTCTTTTGTCATGACATCTGAAGGGGAAATTATCTGTCCTAAGTAGATATATTCTTTAACATATTCAATCTTTTTGCCATCTACCAAAACATCTAGCTCCCTAGAGTTTGACATCAATTTTGTTTTACTGGCATTGATTTCCAGGCCAACTTCTCTGCTTGCATCTGCAAGGTTCTACATCATTAGTTGTATCGCTGCAGGATCTTCTTCTATAAGCACCAGATCATCGGCGAATCTTAGGTGATTTAGGTGAGCTCCATTAATGTTCACACCTAAGTGGTCCCAGTTAAGCTGTCTAAAGATGTGCTCGAGTACAGCGTTAAATAACGTAGGAGACAGAGGGTCACCTTGGCGCACGCCCTTTTCAACAGGAAATGGCTCTCCTGTTGATTCCAGTTTAATACAGGCTTTACTAGATGCGTACAAACTGTTAAGCAATTCTATATAACTACTCTGGACGCCTTGTTGTTTAAGGCTCCGCCAAATGTAGTGGTGCCTGAGGCTGTCGAACGCTTTTGAGTAGTCTATAAATGCCAAGTATAATTGTTTGTTGTATTCGTTATACTTTTGTATCAGCTGCTTTAGTGTGTGTATGTGGTCCAATGTGCTGAAGTTCCCCCTAAATCCCGCCTGCTCCACGGGTTGGCTCTCGTTCAGCATTGGTGATATCCTTTCCAGGATGACTTTAGCAAACACCTTATATATGTTGGAAATAAGAGAGATTGGCCTGTAATTCTGAATCTCGTCTCTAGGGCCTTTTTTATGTAATAGAATTATGTGACACTCGGTCCATTCTTCCGGGATTTGCTTTGTTTGTAGTATTTCATTAAAAAGTTTTGCCAGCGTAGGACTAATTTCCTCTAAAGTTCCCTTGAGCAATTCATTTGGTATCCTGTCTGGCCCTGGGGCTTTCTCGAGTTTTTGGGAATTTATTGCCTTGGTTACCTCTGAGGCTAGTATTTCGGGTACTTCGTCAACTTTATTTCCGTTTGTCTCATTTACTTCTGGTATTGGGTCTATCCCTGGAACGTATTTATCAGTGTACAGTCGGCGGTAATAGTCCGAAGCTAATTTCTGTATTGACAGTCGATTAGTTAAATAAGATTCGCGTTGCTTTAGTTTCGGTATCCATTCTTTGCCGTGTTCACTTAGTTGTTTCATAGCCTTTTTTGCTCCTCTTGTTCTTTTTATATTATCTTCCAAGACTCTATTTCTTTGTTTCTTGCGGTCGTTCCTCATTTTTCCTTGATTTCCTTGCTAAGATTAGAAAATTTTTGGCGTCTATCCTTGTCCCCTTTGTTTGATATTAGTGCTCTTCTTTCATCTAATAGTTCCATTGTTTCTTTGCTTAAATAACTTTCCTTGCTCCTTCGCTTGCTGGTTAGCATCTCTTTCAGTTTGTTTTGCAATCTCTTGTATTTAATCCCAGTTTCTGCGTCAGAGGTAATGATTTCATCGAATGATTCTGTTGTGCGGGGATTGCTAGGGTGACTGAGTTCAGATATTTGGAGCGGCTTATCATTATGAGCGAGGTTTTTCCTGGATCTTTTGGACAAGAAACTACAACTCCTTAAATAATCATATTAAAAGAACAACCTAACATTTGTAATAATTTTTTTTTATCCTTATAACATGAAACTTGATTATTCCATACATTAACCTCAGTGCATGAATATAAAACAAAAAATAAATTAAAAATCTTAAATTGATTTAAACTTTCAATCAACTAGCAAAAAATATATAAAGTAATGAATGGACTGAAGTCATTATATAATAGAGGAAATATTATTATGTACGCTCAAGTTATCTCAGATGGAAATAAGATTATGAAAGATTTTAATCTAATTTATTCCAACTGCTACGGCAGCTTAAGTTCTAATAGTTGACATTTTTATTCCATCTACATTTATAAATTACTAAAGTCAAGTACTCACTTTGGACTTAATAATTTTGCCTTTATGAAATTAAATCTACAACAATGTTACTATTTAGATTGGAAAAATAATGAATGATTACTACTATAATAATTATACAATAATTTTAATTGAATTGATGGCATTTACAATAATATAATAATAATATGAACTATAATATTCACAGATTCAAAACCGGTATCAATTACTGTCAAATATTTGATCATAATACTTTAATAACAGTTGATATCACAACAAAAACAAGTAGATGAAAAAGCAAATTAATAAATCTGTAAAGTAACTGCTAAAAATTTATTTAATCAATCAGATTATGTAATTTTTGAAGCAATAAACAATTTTATAGAAAAATATTTTATGTGTATGCTGTTATCTATTTTGGGTAATCAATATTTTAATTGACAACAGAAAGACAACATCACAAGAAATAGACATAAATAACTCAAAGTATTCTTTTACATAATTACTTCACAAGTATATTCATAAAAATATTAATTCAAACATATTTGTTAGCTCTGTTTTTTTTTTTCCTTATCATAAATTATGGTGCATAGTCAAGCCTTCAGTTTTGAATTGGATTATCAGTATTCAGAGCCCAAGATTATTCAGTTATTCTATAGAAATTACATCAAAAAATTCACATAAAATCAATAAGTATTAAAAAATAACCAATTACCGTGATTAAGATAAGATTATATATGATATGATCTATCTCGTTTCACCTTATATCAACTATTTCTTGGGGAAAAACTTGTGACAAGATTCTTACATGAAAAGATTATTTTATAAATAGACGAGTGTATCATTAAGTGTAACATAATGTTTGTCTAAACTATTTATATCTAATTAGATAATGAGATTGTTCCATCAAAATGCACTCTAATCAAGTATTGAGAGATATTATTCAAGTACATTTGCATTGATGTATTGAGTGGAGTTTTGTCAAAACTCTAATGAGTTGTTGTGTATGTCAAACTCTGATACACTTATTTGAACAAAACTGAATAAGGATATGTATAAATACTAGCATTATAATGTATTTAAATGTGTGATTAAAATTGAGGAAAAATAAAGAGTATAAACTCTTATCAAATCAAACTCATCTGCCAGAAAATAGTACATATAACATATTGAGATAATTTTAACATTGCATAACATTTACAATTATTAATTGCATAAAATTTACTTTCACAAGGATAATAAACATACCCAGTATTCCCATTTAGTTATAGTCACTATAATTGAACAGCAATTTATCAATCCACATACCTTTTTAACTCCTCTGTACACATAAACATACAGCTCTTTCCCATGGTTAAAACATATCCTGTCTTCGGAGGCCTGGCCATCCGAGCCGGGTGCTCCGCCCCCCGGCGGGAGAGACACCAGCGACACTCGCACATGAGACGATCCAGAGCCACTCGTATAACCAACTCGATTAGGCCTCGAATACTCCGACAGAGTCATCAACCGGTACGTCCCCTCCCGCGTCACGAACTGTGTCTTCACGTCGTCCTTCCCGCCGGAGTCAGATTGCACGGCCATGTTACCATATCCTGTTAGTATTCATCGAGACCGCCTGGTACGCTCGATTATGATCAGTTGACACCTCAACCCGCACGCGAATCTGACTGCCTATGCAAAACTTCCATAGCTTATAAACACATGTCTCAATTGGCTCATCGAGCATACGATTTTTAAACCAGTTATTGTATGTTTTAATTATTAAGATAGGAATCAGATTAGATATTTCTTGTTTAACATAAAAGTCAGATGTCAGACGACAATCGACATGACGGCCCGATAGGATGACGGCTCATTGTTTATGGTCGCAACTTTCTTAATTTCTTTATTTATGGAATTTGGACTCTGGTAAGTTAGTACGGGTATATTGGATATATGTTTATAAAATAAATTTGGAACGATAAATTTGATGAGATTCTTTGATCATATTAAAAGTGGGGGATAAAATAAAAGGCACATGTTATTCAAACTTTTTATTTTCCTTAAACCATATGTTACAAAATTATTTGACAATATTTTCTTGTACATTTGTATTAAGCTCTTGACTTTGAGTACTGGATTCCTTCATTTTGACAACTTTATCTTGTGCCTCATCATCCTTTTTGTTATCCTTTCCCCCCTTATCTTCTGCATCTTCTAAGAACTTGTCCCATTTGTCTATTCGCTTACTTATATCGGCATCTGTTTCAGCAATTCTGTATTTTGTTCTTCCATCCCATATTTCAGCAGTTATTTGCCTCTTACCAAACCACCTACCATTGATGAGCTGCACAACGGCATCTGCTTGTTCAGGCTCCTTCATGGTAATTTGTGCCACACCTTCAGGATGTCTATCATAGATCACCACTTTCCTAACCTCACCACATTTACCACACTCCTCCCTCAGATCTTGCTGATAATCCAATATTAACTGAACCTCTTTATCAAAATCTGTAGGATGGAACAAGTTCTTGACAATAACAATTCTCTCATGTTTTGACCTTTCTCCAATAAACTTCTCTGGCCGCCAATCAAACAGCTTCTGTTGCATTTTCTTTATTTTCTCTAGCTCTTTCTTTTTCTTCTTTTTTGGTTTCAATGCTGGGTTATATTCACCCTTTAGCTGGAAATGTGCCTTTTCCACTTTGATTTTATTTCCCTTAAAATCACTGCCATCAAGTAAGTTGAGCGCTAAGTCTACAGATTCAACTTTAATGTATGTGCATAATGCATCTCCTTTGAAACAATTCTGTTCCTTATCCATATAGAGTTTAACTTTCATTTTCTGTGAGCTTGGGTCTCGTTCAACAAGGCCACACTTCTGCATGAGGTCAACAAACTCCTCCTCAGTAGTGTCTAAAGGTAAACCCGATACATAAACTTTAGTGTTCTTCTCTTCAGGTGGTTCAAACCATTGGGGTTCACTTTTTCTCTTCACTCCTGCTGCATCTTGTTTCTTTTCAGTTTTCTTTTTATCTTCTTTGACTTCTTCCTTTGCAGCATTATCAACAAAGCCATAGGACATTTGGTAAAAAGCTAGGAAATCATCATCTACTTTTGGTATCCATGCTTTCTTGTCTTCATCCCAAAAGCATTTTGAACCATCTGCATCAGTATAGACATGTAAATCATTTTCATAGCTGTACACCCTTCCTGGTACTTCAGTCCCAGCCTGAGGGTCCCAAGAGTTTGTTGTTTTGTTCCAAGTGTATTTGTGTTGTGTAGAAGGATCAGTATAGATAGCTTCCTCACCTTCATATGTTATGTATGGAGCATATTCACCCCAAGATTCGTTACTTTTTGCACCATTTTCGCTTTTATCTTCAACTATTGATTTTTCTGATTTGTTTATATCACTGCTGGGTTGTTTTCCTTTGATTTGATCATCGTTATCTTTTATAACCTCTTTCGATACCTGCGAATTTTCGGTAATATTTTTTTCTTTATTTATAGGTTCGGGAGTGTCTACATCAAGTCCGTCGTTGGAAGTAGAAGATTTAGTCTCATTCTTGGCTTTTTGCTCTTCTTCAGACAATTTTTGTACCGTTTCACAAGAAAGCTTAATAACAAAACCTGGTTTAAGACTTTTCTCAAGCTTAGCCATAATTTTAATATTAAATATTCATTAAACCTTGTGTTTTAAGCTCAGTTGTATCATAATTTATTCATTTACACAATTGAATAAAGTTAAGAACTTAGATTTTGTAAAAATTCAAGTCCATATTTACTTGACCTTGAGTTGAATTGTCAAATTATAAATTATTGACAGTTAAGCATGTCACGACTCTCGTTGATGTGTATTTTGCGTTTAGTAATTAAATAAATATATTTTTTATTGCTTTTAATTATAAGTTATTAAAAAGTAAGGATAACTCATTCTATTAAAATAATTAAATTACTTTGCGCATTTACATAAGATTGAGAAGGTATAAGTAAAAGTTAGATTGCCATATTATTATAGTCATTATAGTTGTCATTTAAATGTCAAAACGCTGAACCGCTAAACGTCATAACGACAAAACTGAAAATTAAACTACCAAATTCCTAACAATACACATACAGGCAAAAGTATTCAAACAAATATAATTTGAATTTACACAAAGTTTATTTCTTAAAATATACAGGTACTAGCAACCACTAACCACTATTGTTCTACTAGTCTGTGTCAAAATTTTCTAAGTCTTAAAAAGTATTAACATAAGTTAACATTATCTAATAAATTAATGTTCTTTGAAATAGGTTAGATAACAACAATGGAAGACCTCAAGGACGTGTACATTTCCCCGTTACCGGAATCTATATATGTGAAACCATTTAGGTTAAATTACACACAAAATGGAAAGGAAAAGAATTGGGATCTACTGGAGGTCCATGATAGCGTTGCTATTGTAGTTTTTAATGTAACGAGGAAGGTTATGATCTTCGTAAAGCAGTTCCGACCTGGTAAGAGATAATACTACATTTTTAACTGTACATTTCATATGAAAATATCCAAGAGTTTCTCTCCTTAGATGATTTGAAATACTTCGTTTTACCTATTTTATTACTAAATAGAAACTGAGGCAACCTATATTTATTAATTATCTAGACCTAAATATCCAAAACATTTAAACAATCTCTCAATTTATTTAAACAATCTATTAGATCAACTCTAATGTTAAAAAATTATACTTTTCAGCAATTTACTACAACAGCATCCATCCAGATGATAGACAATCCAACAAGATAGACACCAAGAAGTACCCAGCATCTTTGGGCATAGCTCTCGAGATGTGCGCAGGTATCATTGACAAGAACAAGCCTGTGGAGCAAATAGCTAAGGAAGAAGTACTTGAGGAGTGTGGTTATGACGTTCCGTTAGATAAGCTGCAAAGAATTATTTCTTACAGGTAAAGAATATTATTATTTATGTTAAACTAGCTGATCCGCACATCTTCGGTCTCATAGCATAATTTTATATATAGAGCCTATGTTACTTGTGGATAATGCAGTGTACTTTTTTAGAAATAATTTTTAAAATTGATCCAGTACTTTTTAAGCCTATTCAGTACTGACTGAGTCTACTATATAATATTAGTGTAGAAAATAAGTCTGACATACAACAGACACATGAATATTAAATACACAGGGAGAGATAAAGTAATTTTTTAAGCTTTACCTGGAATAATATACTATTTATATTTTGTTAATAGTAAGATTACTCATAAGTGTTTCTGAAAACTAGTTGAAAGTACTATTTCTGAAACTACTTCAAAACATGATAAGTTAAAGGATTAATCAGAATTAATAGGTTTTCTAGTAGTTTGATAGTGTGACAGTTATAAACCAGTAGATTCACATACATCTTATGTAGAATATTACAATTTTTATGACATTGGATTGGTCCAGATTAATTTAGAATGAGATTGAAACTTATACAATACAGTTTTTACTGTAACGAAAATTGTTATAAATCAGTTTTTTACTTTGCTCTTTGCAACAGATAGTGTTATCATATTTTTTGTAAGACTATATTCCATGAGGTTACCACATGTTAGTTGAAAAAATTATATAATTTCAGATCTGGTGTTGGAGTTCAGGGTTCCTTACAAACATTCTTCTATTGTGAAGTGACGGATGATATGAAAACAGAACAAGGTGAATTAATATGTTGCTTATCATTTTAATTAATACTAGCCCATGAAATCTAGTGTGAAAATTGGAGCCTATGGATATAAAAAGTATCCCATCATACATCTAACATCCTCTCATCTGTAAATAAAATTTTTAAAAATTCATTCAGTAGCTGTGGTGTGATTACTATGCATAAGCAAACATCCAAACTTTCATATACATACATATATAATATTAGTAGAATGCTAAAATTAGTAAAGAAAAAAAAACAGCACTTTTTCAGATTATTAAACAAATAGTATTTTATTAAGTTTGTTTTTGTTATGTAAAATTTTAAGTATTATAATTTTAATGTGTTTAGGTGGAGGTGTAGATGATGAAATAATAGAAGTGATAGAGAAGACAATTCCGGAAATAGAACAGCTAGTGACTTCCCCCGGGCCCATCTCAAGCCCGCCCAGCTGTCTGTTTGCACTCATGTGGTTCTTGCACTATAAAGCACCTCAATTCGCTAAGTAAACGCATTTAATTCAATTACGTAATATTTATATATGTTGTTTGTGGTATTTTTATGTATCGAATCATATTAGTGAATTATGGTTTTATCTTCCATAGAATTATATTTGTGTTGCGTTTTATGAAATCAATAGAATGTAAGTATGCAAATAACTTATTTAAATTAAAAATTTTAATTTTGTTTAAATGATTATTGCAAGGCAACTATCTTATTTAAATTTTCTTAAAAAAAAAATAAAAATATTACGATTTTTAAGTACTTATTTCGCCACAGTAAAATATAGAACAATTGTATATTTATAATTTTAGTACATGTTTAAAACATGCCTTATAAGTGGTAATAGTGAAATTCATACTTTGCTATGCAAATTAAAGACGTTATTGTAGTTTTATATCAGCTTTACAGTAGTTTTATCTGGTTTAGTGTAAATTTTAAAGTAGGCTATAACCCAGCTGTTTAAATAATATTCTTTTCTATACAATTCATATTTTTTTTGGTGAAATGATTTGATATATCCTTTTTTTTGCATGTATCAAACCCGGTGATCATAAGTTACGGCACATAGCATTTTTTCTGATATAAGAAATATTATAAAAGTTCTGCATTTGCGGTATCCTAGCCTACTATAAAATCTATTTAAAAAACATTTAGGCAATTCTACACACTTTAAAAATGAAGGTTTCCTAATATTTGTATCATTTTATATTTATTGTAAAACTATTTTTATGCTCATTGCATTGTATTGCGCACATTTTTAGCGGAACATACACTAAGTATAATTATTAATTATTCATTTAAACATTAATGAATCCTATTTTATATATATATATAATAGTTAGATCATGGTCTCTTTATGGGTTGTTTTAAAAGTACATTTGAATGTGTTTGTAAATTTGTTTATTCCATATTGTCTTTGTAAGTTTTAATAATCAAATAAGTTATAGCTGATGCATTAATATAAATTTGTCACACAGGAGTTTTGGACTATTTTGCTCTGACTGCAAAAAGATATAAGGATTGGAAGATTTGTTTGTGAAAAAAACAATCACTGTTATTTTTTTTTGTGTGATTGAAAAACTGAATTATTTTTATATTGTAAACGTGGTTCGATTTCTAGAGGAAAATGTTGTTAAGGCAATCTTAAAACTGTGATGAATTAAATTAAAATGATAAATAAAAGGGAATGTATTGGATGAAACTTTGTTTTATTTATTTTTCCTTGATAAAATTATAAATAAATAACCGCTTCGTATCTTTTAAATTAAAGCCTGTGTTCTAATATAATTATAATCGTAAAATTTGACACGCTACATATTAGTTTAATGTTGCTCAATGAACACGCATCATTTATTTAAAAGTTACTAAGTGAACACGCAGCACCTTTATAAAAATGTTGCCAAATAAACACAGCACATTCATTGAAATATTGCCAAATAAAAAATTATTAAGTTACATAATATATGATTTTGGTTTAAGTTTTTAAGAAATGAAAACAACAATGAATTTAAATATAATATTTATTAAGAGAACATTAAGTATTTAGTGTATTCGCGTAAGGTCTTCTACAATTTTAATAAGGTCATCCACCGTCGCGTCTCGCATTATGCCGCCGTCGTCGATCTGAAAATATTTCGAAGTTATAATAAAAAAGTTCTTTTCCTTAAAAATATACTAAAAAATATGTATTAGTACTTAAATTGCAATACAGGAAGACCTAACACATGTTAGGATTTTATTCTTTGCTTTTTCAATATTTAGTAATCATGTCGTTGGGGGAAATAATTTGGGCCAATTTTTAGCAGCTTAGGGGTTATATTTTCATTGATTTAAAAAATAAGTCGACTGTTATTTTTTATGTAAGGTACCGTAAATCTCCAGCCAAACCACATCTCCACCGCGTGGTCCCATAGAAATATAGTTAAAGTCTGATCATCCATGTGGAAGACATTGCAGGGAACTCCTCGAAAATTAGCAGAATAAGCTCTGCGGCTAAGTTTTAACGATGTATAATTCCACTAAACTCTTGAGGCTGAATTGTGACTCGATTATTTTATTACCTGTAGACCCTGAACAGCCTCCCTCTGCACATCGCGGCTAAGGTCTAGGAAGCTCTCGATGAGGTCTCCGTCCACGAAGCCCTCAGCTGGTTCCGTCTTGATGTCAGTGTTGAACGATCGCCAGAACGAGTGAGGGATTCTTCCGACGGACTTGATCGCGTGCGTCAGACGTTCCTCGAGCTGGTGCAGGAACTCGTATAACTCTTGTGACAGTTGCACTACTAGACCTGTACAGAGAAAATAGATAAGAATGTAGTTTTAGTGGATGTCTCTAAAGTTTTTTTAAATATTATTTTAATTGATCACTGCTTTTACACAATTTGAAATGGTTTTGACGTATAGTGATTTCGTTATTGTATGATATTTTCAATTAGTCGTTGCTCGAGTTTAATTTTCTTCAGCTGGGGTGGAACTGCTCCATTTGGCCATGTCCTCTACGGTGGAACTGCCCCATGCCGCATCACGTTCACCATGTCGCCCAGGTGGAACTGCCCCAAGTGGCCACCTGTGTGACGCGAC
>LQNK01000551.1:358044-382449 GCA_001586405.1 Phoebis sennae | reverse complement strand
GCGCTCCGCTGGAGCTGGCGGCGGCGGTGGAGGCGCTGCCCCGCGAGCACACGGCGCCGCCCGCGCCGCCGGAGTACTCCAGCTTGTCCACGCGCATTGTGATCACACCGAACGTCTGGAAAATTAAAATGATTTCAGAAATCAATGAATGAATGAACAAACTGGGACTTTTACATGATTATATACACAAACTATAAATACAACAGATGGTCTTATTGCCTGAAGCGATTTCTGATAGACAAATGATAACAAATGTTTACATTCAGCTGCACAAATATTTATTTTTAATTATTGCAATTTGAAAATTCAGCACTATTTTAGTGAGCAGCGTGTAGATAAAATCTGCCACCAATCCACCTAATCTAAATAATAAAAAACTACCCTTAAAAATTTTTTAACATTTCTGAAGGATTTTCAAATTTGATTTATTATATTTTAAACTTTACCCAACTACAAAGTGGATACTCATGAACACAATTCTTGCAAACTTACCTGTGAGGCTTCCTGGTAAGCGATTCTCCTTGGCGTCTCATTCAGGGGCACCGTTCTGATGTGCAGCTTCTGAATCTCGTCGATGGTGCCGATTGTGACGGTGCTGTCTGTAGCTAGCGCCAAACTATATACAATTCAATGATAATTTATTAACTCAAAATAAGTAATTTAAGAATACACAAAATAATAATAGATCCATTTTTTTCATTCATTCATTTGAACTTGGACTTGGTCGACCTGCAAAAACCATCTCTAAAAAATTACATTGGCTCACTTTCTCAAACAATCAACATTTTTCACTTTGTGACCCAATAAAAGAAATCCCAAAAAGCCACCAAGACAAACGAACATATACTAGTGGCTCACTCCGAGCTAGACCGCGCCCTGTAATGTATAAATATGAAAATCGCCCTTTTCACTCTCCTACTGTCACCCCAACCCCCCCACCGGTTTCGCACATTTTTGTACTCAAGATTTTTCTCTATCCATACTATTTGCGTTAAAATTTTTCAAGATCGGATAAACTTTATTCAAGTTATCATCAAACAAAGTTTTTCATACTCGCATACAAACATACCAGCCATCTCGCCACTGAGACCTCGCCTCGAAGTATATCATAACATTCCTGTTTTAGCGTCCGGGTTTAATTTAAAACGATCACTGATATTTTTATGAATTATTTGATTATTTATGAATTATTGAATATTTTTTGATTATTCGAAGATATGATAACTCACCTATCAGGATAAGCCTGCGCGTTCAACGAGCACATGTGAGTGACTTCCTTTAGATTGACGTTTGAGAACACCAGCTTGTGATTGGAGGAGAAGATCACAGTGGGTCGATCGGAGCACGCGAATATATTTGTCGTTGAAAGGGATCTGTAAGAAAATCGCCATTGCATTAATCTTAATTATTTTATGAATTTAGAGCACAATATATTCTCCCCATGCAGGTTAAACTATGGTCAAACACTTCTTTATTGCGGTATAAAAAAGGGTTACGAAATAAACCGGGTATTGAAACTGGCAAATTATGAAATATTTTGTTTACAGTGTGTCATGGGCTAAGTAGGACAAGTCTTCAAGTTTGGAGAGTAGTTTGAGGATATTTATATTTATTTATATAAGTTCTACCAACAGGTCTACATCTTTAACACAATGGCAGATCTTTACATAAATCTCCTAACGCCTATCATGGATCACTTGCACTTTCAGTATGGATGAATGTTTTCTGAAAAACTATGGCTTATTTTGGCCAAAACATCAATTGCTGACCTGAAACTCCTCAGCACGGTGGGTTGCGTGCCAAGAGTGACCCTCTTCTTGTTAGAAAGCACTCCAGTCTCTTGGTCCACGGTGAAGTAGAACATGGAGCCGTCTCCCAGCGCGCACAGCAGGTAGCACACGCCTTCCAGCACGCAGATCAGAAGGGATCGCGGAATTATTTCTGTGAAATAATATAAAATTACGGAAAAAGTCTCGAAACGTGTGTAAAAAATAGGAGAACATTGGAATCGACAGACAATAAAAAATGCACTGCCTATAAATAAATAAATAAATAATTGTAAAACTATTGTATCAAGTCACTTTGACAATAATAACCCTACACAATTAAAAGGATCTTAAAATACAGGCTGTGCCTAGTTTGGGTTCTAAATGTATAATATATGTTTTAATAAATAATTGTCATCTTGAGTAAATTAAATAAATAAGATGTTGGTCGTGACCTTTTATTGAAAGGTTTGTTTAATTAAAAATTATTCCTCATCACATAAATGTACACTAAAGCAGTATCAAATAAAAACTGACCTCCAGACAATTTCTCAGTGTGTAGAGGCCTCAGATCGGGTAGTTTAAGCACCCTGACCGAAATGTCGGTCCATAAGCCGACGCCCAACAGTGCCTCTTCATCCCCCGGTCCTAGGTCCAGGCAGGCCACTTCCTCCTCCATGCACACCTCCCTGAGAACAAATATAATGAATTAATAATATATTACTGTTGAGTATATTTTTTAAGTACTTAATGTTGATATGATATTATACAAGACATTCAATTCTGTAGTGTTATGTTAAAAATTGGTAAAATTTTGACTGTGAACTATTTAAAATTAAGGTGGGTGTACACACCACCTGCGTACATAAGGGCACATGCTCACTGATGCAAAGACCCCATATTAGCAGGGCACCGCCCACTTGACACCGAGTATCCAACGCCCACGCATATATAAAGGTGCGTGCACACGTGCGTGCTCACTAATATAAAGGTCACACTCACGCGAGCACGTTAAGAGCGCGTTCAGCAATAGCCAGCAGCAGCAGGCGGTTTCCAGCGGCCACCACGACGCGTGTGTGCGAGCTGGCCACTACGGAGATGGCTCGGGCGCCGCCCACTTGCCAGCGAGCGCCGAGCGTCCATACATCGCTCTTGTACATAAGGGCACATGCTCACTGATACATAAGCCCTGTATAAGCAGGGCAGGGTCTCAAACACCCACGTCTTCGTATATAAAGGTGCGTGCTCATGTGCGTGCTCGTTAATATAAAGATCAACACTCACGCGAGCACATTCAGAGCGCGTTCAGCAATCGCCAGCAGCAGCAGTCGGTTACCAGCGGCCACCACGACCCTTGTGTGCGAGCTGGCCACTACGGAGATGGCTCGGGCCCCGCCCACTTGCCAGCGAGCGCCGAGCGTCCATACATCGCTCTTGTACATAAGGGCACATGCTCACTGATACATAAGCCCTGTATAAGCAGGGCAGGGTCTCAAACACCCACGTCTTCGTATATAAAAGTGCGTGCTCATGTGCGTGCTTGTTAATATATAGATCAACACTCACGCGAGCACATTGAGAGCGCGTTCAGCAATCGCCAGCAGCAGCAGTCGGTTTCCAGCGGCCACCACGACGCGTGTGTGAGAGCTGGCCACTACGGAGATGGCTCGGGCCCCGCCCACTTGCCAGCGAGCGCCGAGCGTCCATACATCGCTCTTGTACATAAGGGCACATGCTCACTGATACATAAGCCCTGTATAAGCAGGGCAGGGTCTCAAACACCCACGTCTTCGTATATAAAAGTGCGTGCTCATGTGCGTGCTTGTTAATATAAAGGTCACACTCACGCGAGCACATTGAGAGCGCGTTCAGCAATCGCCAGCAGCAGCAGTCGGTTACCAGCGGCCACCACGACCCGTGTGTGGGAGCTGGCCACTACGGAGATGGCTCGGGCTCCACCCACTTGCCAGCGAGCGCCGAGCGTCCACACACCGTCTGCGTCGCGGGACACTAGGCGCACGTCTTCGTCTGTCACCTGCGAATGCACACGAGTAGAACAAAAATGAACAATGAAAATTAAAGTCGTACAGTATCACATTAGTTAAGTAGTACATTTGACACCTCTTCATAACATATTTAATTAAATCGTTTGTGAGAATTAAACATGAACAGGGGAAAAAATTGTTCATACAAACTTAATTAAATTATTTAACCTAATGATTAAAAATATATCAATATACTATGAACAAATAGCCACTATATAAAAACACTAATTTTGATTATAAATTATGTAACATACAATATTGTAATATCTGTTTTTATCTTACCTGTAACAGTTGATTATGACAAACATTGCCAGTAAAGAATGTCTGTCTGTCAGATACAAATCCTTTGATTTCAGTTTCCTCTACTTCTTCACCATTCAATGTTAAAACCCTGTAGAACAAACACAATTTCATTAAAAAAATCCAATCTTGGTGTTTTTATATACTCTTCTCATCCATTTTACGTTTAAACATTAAGATTAGCGTAGCCAAAACATCAATACTTATTTACAATACATTTCTTCAATGCTTTTGTTTGTGTATGTAAAATTCCATCTCGATCCAAATTTCATCAAATTTTAACATTACAACAATAATTTAGAGACGTAAAGGTATCAATTTTACATTAGACGAGAATAAAATAATAATGATCTCACCTAGTTTGTCCCACGAAAGCCAACACAAGTGTATCATGGTATGGCGACTTGTCAGTAAGCGTCAACGCCCACATGCCCTTAATTCCTGGCAAGTCGATAGACGCCTGCTCTTGGATACCTATCCCGTTGCGGATTATACGCAATGATCCTTGTTTGAAAGCACCTAAAAAATTTCTTACATTTAAAAACGCACCCAATGAAATTAAGAGACTGAATTATTTATAAGTATTTAAAAAGGTGTACCAGTTAGAGATTCATAACGGGTAGGGGTAGGTATTAAGTTGAAAGGAAGGTAGTTAGAAAAGATAGTATCAAATAAAATAATTATTAATTACTAAGATTGACTAATACATTTTTCAAAGTATGTATGATAGCTATGTAGATAAAGTTAATCTCTTGAAAAAAATCACAAGCATATATCTAAAGTAAAGTATACAATCTTATAATATTCCACTGGCCTCCAACTAAGTACTTATAAACTAACTTCCACTGTATTTCAGTAGCCTCAGCCTCTCTAATATGAATACATGACTTTTTCACTTGAACCAAACTCACCAGAGCAAGTGATGAGCTGATTCTGTCCCTGCCTCTCCAGATCCACGACACACATGTCCACAATAGGTGCGAGGCTGGTGAACGTCTCCATCACCTTCACGTATTGGTTGGAGTCATCCCTGTTCGGGGACAAACGGACAAGGGCCGAGTCTCCCATCCTGGAGCCGATAAAGACTACACCATTGTCCAGGTAGGTCATACATTCTGGGATGGGGATTTCACCTGCAAAAAACATATAATATAGGCACTTCACATCGAGTTGATAAAAAATTTGCTCGCAATTATTATATAACTAGCATATAAAATATTAAACTATAGAGTAATCATAGACTCACTTAAAAACAGACACAAGGTTTAAATACAAAAAACAATTTCATCTTGTCAATTTGTCAAAATCACTTATCTATCATGTCTATAGTTTTTTTACGAAACTTTCACAGATTATGTATTTTTATTGCCACTATTACAACAAATAAAATGAATATTGAAGGGATATTGAAGAAACCTTGCTAATAATTTGCTAAAAAAAGTTTGGGACTAATTTGCTGTTTAATTGATGATGGTATGGAGCCCTACATATCGGAGTCATCAGAATCACATTTATGTTGTTGTTTTTTTAATTGAAGAACCTTGCACCTTGAACCTTAAGAATCTTGCAGTCCTTCAGAACCTTCTTGTCGTCTTTTTTCACACACAAGTAAACACTTTAGTTCACTATTATCTACCAGACATTATCTACTTTGGGTAACTCACCGAGCAGTTCCACCTTCAGGTCCTTAACCGCCTCCGTATCATCCACTCTCTCATACAACTCCAGCAGCAACATGAAGAGCCGGCCTGCAATATCACCCAGCAAGTAACGCAGGCCTCGAGTGTCGACCCGACAGTAACAGTTTATCGGTGTCATCTGTAATAACACTCTTTTTTTCTTATATCTTTCTTTGTACAATGATTGAACAATGTACTAAGAAAAAGTTGCAGCATAAAAAAGATAGGTGTAGAAGTACAATTCATGTACAATCAAACCTGGCTAAGGGAGAACTAGATAACTGAGAGTAATAGGCAGAGAGTTGTTTCTCCCTCAAACTAAGGGAGTAAGGGAAACTAGCTCCAATAAAAATACATTCATACATCCATTGTTTTCCAATGGACATGTGTGCCAATGTATGTTAATAAGAGAGAAATACCACCATGAACCTGCATTAGTGAGTAACTCTGTTAGTGAGAAACCTCTATAAGCGAGAATAAGATTGTATTTCCTAGAACTCTTTCATATACAGGTTAGACTGTATATGCAAAAAAGGGACTCAATTTTTTTTTAATCAAAAAATTCTAAGTATACCTTGATTTGTGGAGGTGCTACAGCCACATAGCTTTGTCCATCATGATACACTATTGACTCTTGTCCAATCACTATTGCACCACCTAAATAATAAGATTACATTTTTAGTAAAACTGTCAAAGAAAAAAAAATTAATTTAGTATTCAATAATTTTTTTAATAATCAAATTATGAAATTGCGGCTTCGCTCCCGTAGCATAATCTTTATATATATTATAGCGTTTAAAATGTAACCTATGTTACTCATACATAATATAGCTTTTGAATAGTGAAAGAATTTTTTAAATCAGTCCAGGAATTTTTTAGCCTATTCATTACAAACAAACAAAGTTTTCCTCTTTATAATATTATTAGTATAGATGAATGTTGATACATTACCCAAAGGACTTGGCACTGGTATAAGAATAGATGCTTCTGTCTCAACATTGTCCTGTTTCCATGGTATCTTCATGAATTCCTTATCTCTTAAATTTATTTCATGTGTCTATAAAAATATACAATATTAGTTCTTAACTGATTTTCCAAAAAAATTGTCTAATAATTTGTGGCATATTCTTTTTTTCACATAATAAATGCAGAACAATACTTACTTTTATATGTCTTCCATTGAGATCTTGGTGAATTAATATTAAAGTAGGGTTGGCACAACCGTGTAGGAATTCTAAATCATATACATTTAGTTCTTCCAACCTAAAAGGCAATTATTTTTAGTCCAGATTAAATGCATTATGAATCAAAACTGTCCCATTAAAATAGTTTGGTCTATCATTGATGGTGGTGGTGGACGACTAATATATTTTATCTTTAAAATAAATTGAAATGATGAAATAAATTTAAAATTTGTATTTCTTAAACGAAAATTACAAATTGTGTTCATTATTACTTGATAGAAACAAACAAAAATAATCTTTATTCAAAGGATGCTTTTTTACATTGTTTTTTATTTTAATCAGTTTGGAAAGTTCTATCAAGAAGAATTGGTAATAAACTCAAGTAGTTTTACTTGAGTACTTATCATATAGGTATATAATAAATCTTATTAGCTATTTTATTTTAAGTAACTCCTTCATATTAACCACTCCGGTTAAATTAGATTCATCGGTGGATTAATAAACTAATAATAAAGATATACCTTAGACTAGCAGCTTTCAGCTCCGTAGAATCCTTATCAAGAGGTATAATCTTAAACAATCCATCATACAATCTAAGACCGATGACTCTAGCTTGTGGGTCAATCACAGCAAGGATGCCATTCTCGGAAGGCTTCCCGATGCGGTCAGCAACATTACCGTGAGCCCTGGTAACCACTTCCAGATCACCGTTGGGTCCGGTCCTCCATTCTAATATCATTGCATTGTATCTAGCGGTTAGAATGAAGACTAGATCTTTGTTCTCATACTGGAAAGTGTCAAATTTAACATTTTATAATGATTAGTTAAAAAAAATGTTTTGTAGATGTTTGATTGATTTTATGTTTTTCCCTTTTTTTCTTCTGCTATCAGTCTTCTGTACAACATTGGTCAGATTTGGTGAGATTTGTAGATTAAAGTTACATGATCACTTAGAATTTTTTATTTTAATTCTATCATCATATACAAAGTACGACCTAAATATGCAGTATACAACTGCATAGTTTCTTATAACAGTTGATAGAGTATAAAGAAAAAATATAAATGAACACTTGTTCAAACATTCAATGTAGATAAACCTTAACATGTATTAAGTATACAGGTAATAACTACTTACTGGTGGTCTAAAGAGTTTCATCTTGGCCACCCTACCATACAACCCCACTTCTTTCATGGGGTGCAACCCCTCTGGTGTCACAAGATACATTTCCAGGCGTGACACCTTCGCCACCAAAAGATTCAGATCTGTTGGTGATGTGAAGTTGCCTAAAAAAATTTAAATTGAGAAAATCATATTCTTAAAATCTTATTAGGTGTCTAATGAATGAATTCTTTTTGTACTTCAAATGTAGGAGAGATACTCCTGAGTGGTTTTAGTCATAGCATTTTAACATCAAAAACCAAAAAAGCTTTGAAGGTGTTTTTGAATATAAAACTGTTGGTGGCAATGGTCAAAAACATTTGGAATGTATTTACAAATCGTTGCTAAAGCTGAAGTATCTGGCATGGGTTATATAAAATAATAATCAATTCGCCTGCATTTTATAAATAGACCGCGCATTGGTGCAAGAAAAATCGAATAATAGGTACTTAATTTGTTTCAGATAACTAAATTTTGCAAGTTGTTATCTTTCTGTCTATAAAATATCTTGAATTAAATTTATTATACGAGTTTATAGGTATGAAAAATTTAAAAATGCAGTCGTGATTTTCAATCATATTTTCATATAGAATGAAAGCAGTGTCAAGGCTGAAATGATTATCAAAATACAGCTATATATTTTATGTTTTGAATAACATCAATGTGCAACAAATTGCCAAAATAATAAATCTAATAAGCATCAGACCGTTTGAACATTGTATATATAATCTAACCTCAATATACACAACATTATATGTATTCGCTTGCTTTTTACCTGTTATACATGCTGTTACTGCCGTGGGTTTCTGTGCTGTAACTACGTAGTGATAAGCCATGATTAACTATTAAATGAAACCTAATTTTTACACCAATACTTTATTTATTTTCGTAAAATTAAACAATACAACGGCGGTCTGTCAAATTATCGCCTGTCGACTGTCATAGATTATAGACTTAAGGGTTTTTTTCCGTTATGCATCGGATTCCCAAAAATTGGCAAAATTTTTATCAATTTTTGAATACAGTTAATGTTGAGCAAAATAATAATTTTAGATACTATATTTCATAATCAGATAAGAAGACACCAATCTTCGGGTTATTTAAAACGGTTATGAAAGCTTCAATAGGTTGGAGTCGGACCCTTACTTTCTGTTTTTAGTCTACATTTTTTAAATTAAACGTTACTTTACAATTGAATTTACTTAGTACCTAACTAAGCACCTAAGGCATGTAAACCTTTCTTTCGCTTTTAAAATTACCGTAATAGAAAATGTTACTCAAAGGAAAGATTCATGCATTTTCGAAACAAAAGAAAATTACAACCAAAGATATCCGAAAATTTTCTAAACTTACACCATTAAAGCGTTTTCTCATCATCCCATCATATTCCACGTCTAAAAAAATAAAGAACTCTTTGAAAATTCGAATTCAGTTTTTTTACGTATCAAAATGAAGGATTGTTTTCTTTGAGTAATTGTTTCTATGAACAGTATATTATACTTTACCTTCAGGCCCTCTATTCACAAATGCGAAAACGATCGAAAAGTATCGAAAATCGTTACAAGATTCATACAAATTTCGACGAAAACGTCTTCGTTCCCAGCCGAATCGGACTTGTGAATCAGTCCCCAGGTTGCAATGAAATTACAAAACCTAACCCTGTACATAAAAACATTTAATCAATATCTTGAAATCATTTTTAATTAAAATGTAATTTTAAGCTACCTTCATAAAATAACCCTAAGATACCCTATTCAATCAATTACTGGTTACATTTTAATGCTTAACGATAGTGTTAAACAATTTTAAAAAATTATCTTCATTTCTTTTTCTAATATTTTTCCTTACACAGCCGTTTAGTGACCACTGCCATGCAAGATTTTTATTAGAAGTGCGTAAATCTTATTACTCAAGTGGATTAAAATTTTTTGTTTAGTACTTAGTACTCTCTAAGTCATTAAACAGTGTGTGTAGATGTTTGATATGTTTCAATATCAAGACTGTAGCATTTGTGAGTAAACTATTTAATACACCACTTAAGTCTTAAATTAATGTTGAGGCCCATTTCCATAATAGTCACAAAGATATTTAAGTGTTACAACACTTCTACAAGTGTATCTACATACATGCTGTAGCAATGGCCTAAGAAATCATGCAATGCCTTATGAATTCAATCAGACATTCAATAAAACGAATAGAGGTGAAAAAATATATTTTATTTTGTTCCTTTATATATTTTTATTTTATCACAATAAATATGTACATTATAAAATTGACTTCTACAACAAAATCAGTCTTCACGATGGCTAGGCGGCACACTTTCGAAGAGCACTTGCACAAGGAATGTAAATTTTCCTGAAAATATAAAAAAATATAATTCCACTACAAAGATGTACAATTTCACATTTACTAAGAAACATCTTAATGATAAATATTTTCCTTTATTGCTCTTCTAATGCAAGACTCATAACTATCTAGACAAATTTTGAATGAATAAATGAAGGAAAATAGCTTTATTAAATAAAATAAAAACAATAGGCGGCCTTATCGGTCTTAAACAATTTCTTCCAGGCAGCTTTCATTTATGCAGTTTTCAAAATGATAACATTTGTTTCAACAAGCATAAAAATAATTTTATAATAATAATTATCAAAATTAAATTACAATAAAAATATTAATAAACTTACGTAACAAATAAGTAGGAGTTTTCTTATAATACACAAACAGAGTGTAAACCCCGACGCCCATCACGATAAATCCGATTGCCATTAAATATTTTACTGAAGGGTCATAAACAATTGGCAACACTGACAGGAAAATGGCTATTATGAGCACGAAACACGGCACTGGTGTCGGCACTCTGTACGGACGAGGCTTGTCTGCGTGGGTTTTTCTTAACACTAGGAGAGCAACCATCGCCAGGCCATAGAAAAACCAGAGGAACCAACTGGCGAATTCTATGAGGGTCGAAATGTTGCCAACGATTATAAATACCATAGTTATTACTGCCTGAAACAAACAGAAAGAATTACTGTATCACAGTTAGCAAAAATGTTATAAAAATCTACAATATAATAATTCCCATTATTGCCATACAAATAAAATTAAACTATATATATTTTAGGGGACATGATTATGAGTCATAAATTATAATGCTTCATATTTATCTAACTATTTAGAAGATTGCGCAGTAAAGAAAAAAAATAAAGAAAATGAAATCCACACAGTGATTTCTTTAAGGTTAACTATTGAATAAATATTAAACAGAGTTTAAGAATAGAACAAGTTGTTTTACTAACGGACAGTACAATATCCTACTAGGAGTAAGTCTAAAGCGTATCTCTAATAAACGTGGCGTTAACATAACTACCAAAACTTGTTTCTAATTGGTTGATATTAACCGGTCGTTAATCAAAACGATCCGTATGTAATACTGTACTGTAATACTAAGACATTCCTTATAAAAACTTATACACTGGATGGGAGTTAGGCAAAACAAAAAATAATTACCTGTAAAGCGACAGCCGGCGCTGGTGTCAATCTCTTAACATTCACAAATGAGAACACCTCAAGCATATGACCTCCACGGGCTGCAGTGTAACATACTCTGAAAACATTTTAAAACTCATAAGCAATTTAAGTAACTCAGCTAATATCACATAAACTAACTGACAAGGCTTGAAAACGAAAATGATAATTTTTTATTTACATTAACTAATCAAAAGTCACAGACAACAAACATTTTCTTTTATACCTGGTAACACCAAACTGCACACTCATCGCGCATCCGAACGTCGCGATGGCAACACCAAGCGGTATCAAGAAACTAGCGGGTCCAAGCACTCTATCCCCAAACGTTACAGCCACTGCGGGGACTGAAGTCATCTCAGCGAAGCTCAGTACTGACATGTAGGCGACGTTCATGAATACGTATAGCGCTGTAATGAGGGGCACTGCGATTGATATGCTTAGGGGCACATTGCTGAAAAAAGACAATTTTTATGTTTAGAACAAGTAGCATTTTCGAAAAAAGTACATAGTGTATGAGGAGGCATGGACTAAAATGAAGCAGTGCAACGTGACTTCAACTTTATTGTGCTGTTTTGAAACTGATTTTCATAAGACCGTTAGATTTGAAAGTAGACTACAGTAACTCTTTTATCTATACAAAAGAATATTCAAATAACAGGCTGTTAAATGCTCTTGATTCTTTCTATACTTATAAGGAAGGATCTGGACTCAGACATCTTAACAAGACATAGCAATGCAATAGTGGTTCTGATGACTGTGTTTATGAAAAAATTACTTATGTAGCGCAAGTTCGTAATTAGAATCTCAGTTTACTATTGAATTTAATTACCACTGCACAACGAAAAGGTATAAATAAGTACAGGTGGCGGTACTAACGCTTACAGCAATCTCTTTCAAACAACTGAAAAAAAGGTGTGGCATATGTAACAATTCACCAATATATTTAAAAAATACTCACACAGCTGGGTTGATAATTTCTTCTGTAACCACAGTGACACTGCTCCATCCATCATACGCCCACAGACCAGAGTATAGAGCAAGTGAGAGTCCTCCCGCGCTTATTTGACTACCTTCAAAACCTTTTTCTAAGTGAGCAGTGTTACCTGTTAAAAATTAATATTTAAAACACTTTAAAATATATCATTACAACTTCAAGAATTATGAAAAACTGCTTTGTGTTGCTCTATTTAATTATATTAATATTATAAAGAGGAAAGATTTCTTTTTTTTTTTGTTTATTTGAATTGAATGGGCTCCGAAACTACTGGACCAATTTGGATGAAATTTTGAATAGAAATTGTTTGAAACCGTAGGAAAAATCTTACGGAGATATAGGATGGAGATATATACGGATGAATCCGCGGACCTTAGCTGGAACTTAATAATATTAAAAAAAATATATATATCTTTGTTTAAATGCGTTAATCAAACAGCCGAATTTGAAAAATTGTTATAAGAAATGATAAAAATTACAAATTCAAATCAAATAAAATTATAAACTTACCTCTTGCAATTTCATATATCCCTCCTCCAATAACAATGAGGCATGCAAATATTTTACATACACCGAATATATTTTGTACTCTTACAAATAATTTTACACTTGTAATGTTTATATATGTCATAATAACTGAAACAAAAACGTACTATTATTATATTATTTTTAATACAGAAATTAATTTTTTATTGTTTAGAATTAGAATATATCAATTCACATCAGGTACAATGTTGCTTACCATTGGTGATTTTCTCACATAAAAACATTTTTAATATTTTTATGCTATCATGAAAAAATAAAAAGCATGGTATGTTAAAAATTCTTTAATATTGATTTATAACTAGGTCTTATACTAAAAACTCAATACAAAAAAGTAATATTTTAAAGCTTTTGTTGATTTAATTTTGGACAAATAATTGAATACATAAATCAGAGATACTTTATGAATGGTTATCTTTAAGACTGGTTTTTAGAGTTGGTTGTTGGTACAGTGAGACAATGCATAAAAAGCTCTAGAAAGGGTTATAGAATAACACATCTGCAAAGGTCAGTGGCTGTTTAAACAGAGGGTTCTAGTATGGAGTGAAATTCCTATCATAGTGCCTCCCCTTCCCTTCCCTCCTGAACGTGCTGAACCTTGCCGTTGACAAGCTCCGTGCTGCACTGTCTTTGCCGATGATTGCTTCGCTTGAATCGCAAACCAGATGTAGGATAATATGGTCAATGAAAAGTTTTATACATCTTTGTGACGCACAGTTTGGGAACCTCTGACATAGTGTTTCAGGCCATAATGGTAGATATATTTCAATAATTTTATTACATTTTTATCTCAGACTTTCAAATACCATATTCATCAAATATTATTTGCTTATAAAGGAATAGCAATTTAATATGTTATAGTACTATCTGCTGTATTGGTTTATATTTGTCCACATTATTAAGTATCAGAAAGCCAGTTTAACTTGCATATTATTATATGGGTTCGAAGTGACTATGTTCATATCACTCAACAGTTCAACTATGCTGTAGTTTTCATTTGTAATTTCTATGTAACCGTTGGATTCTTCATTTAATTTTTCTTGCATTAGTTGCTGTAAATAAAAAGTTTTTGGTTGAATTAATGAGGTAAAAGAAACTGCATTTAATTTTTTTTAAGAACTTGTTTTGTTATGTTGATAAAGAGTAACTAAAGAAAAAATATTTGTCTCTTTATGTAGGTCCACAAATATAACTTTGGCATTGAAATATCAGCATTTAATAATATGAAAGATCAATCAATAAACAACTATGGGCAAAATTGTTTAATTTATTCATTGTCTTGATTTAGAAACAATGTTGCATTATAGTAGATTAAAAAATGTTCATATTGTCGCATAGCTTTATATTGCTTATTATAATTGTATATTCACTTACCCCCATAACATCCACAATATCATCACTTATATGCGGAAACAGTGACTGTATAAGCCCTTGCAGTTCATTTTTTAACACTTGGAATGTCTCCTTGGCTTTTTGTAAATGTTCTGGCCTCACATCTCGGTGAACTATTCTTGGCCGAGAGAGAGCCTCTTTTGCTGTTTTAGTTATGTGTTGTAATCTGAAAATTATTTCCAAATAGTTTTCATTCTTTCAGTATACAAAAAATTTAAAGAATTAAAGAATCCTTTTTAAACTTTAATTTTACTTAGATTTTTCAGGAAAAATAAATGATGATTTGATGTTTCAAGTATCTTGTCTTACTTAAGATAACATGTAAATTAATTTAGCATACCTTTCAATCTCTCTATCCGTATCGAAGATAGTACCTTTGGTAAATGCAATGAGTTCGTCCACTTGCTCAGTTTTAGTCTTCATTTCTGATAAAAACTGACTCGTAATTAAATTGTCGTCCGTGTTAATCACTGTATTGGAATTCTGTATTTCGTTGCTAAGGCCTTCGATGTACGTGAGCGCACTATTTGCTACGTTTTCTTGATGTAAAGAAACGTCTAATGTATTTTCAATGATATTACGTGTGTCTATGCAACGCTGTTGAATCCTTTTCATTTCTTTTGCTAAATTATCTTTAGTATCGGTGTTAAGTTTGTTGGCCATCGTATTTAGATGTTACGTCCACGATTAGAATAAAAATACGTTGTTTTTGTATAAACTTTGTTCTTGTCCTCAAATTTCCTTTGTAGTTCGACTAAATTTGTTTATATCGCATAGTTACGGGAGTTATCACTAGACAAAAGTAAAGTTTTAAATATGATTGACTAAATTATTACTTTATTTATGAGAAAACCACAATGAAATAACAAATAAAAGTATGTTGATTAATATAAACAACGCGTTCACGACCGTTCCCGAGTTTGAAAATTCAAATTGTGACACTGACAGCGGATATGTCAGATACAGCGCATAGACAATACATTTGTGTTATCGTCAGTGTTGCTGCTTTTTATTTAATTTCCGTGTACGGACATTTTTAAGTAAATAAATCTAAACACGATTGTATGAAGATAAGTGATACTTACAAAGAGCGGTTAAAGAGCCAAGTTTAATGGCCGTCATTTTATAGTCTGGATCCAAATCTCTTGTAAAAGGTTGTATCGCATATTCAGCGAATGTCATGACAATAATAGCCACTTCAGCAGGTCGCAATATGACAACATAAATCCAAGCACAAATAAAAGAAGGAAGAGGTCCCCAGAATTTGTGCATGCTTCCAAAAGCTTCTTTGAAATAAGCATATTCTGCACCAGACTGACCGAGGACTGTACCGAGCTCCGCGAATGAAAGGGCACCTAGAAAATTTTTAATGTTATTTTATATCCATTAAGTATTTAAATAAAAGTAATAATAAATGCAATAGAAGAATGGTAAAAGAGGCGATTAGTCAAATAGGTGTCTTACCTACACCCACCTAATAATGATATTACTCCTGAAATTGTCCATATTATGAGACATACTGCTACAGAGCCGGAATACTTTAACGCGGATGCCGGAGACACAAATATGCCGGATCCTATCATAACTCCAAGTATCAGGTTAACGGCTGAGAATAATCCTAATTCTCGTTTTAAATTAACAGCGCTTCCGTGTTCACTTGACAAACCATTTTCATCTTTTTCAGCCTTGTCTAGAGACTTTTCTTGTGTAGCCATTTTTATTCTAGAACAAAAAGAAAAACAATAAACATTTCCATAATGATATATTCAGCTATGATTCTATAGACAGTGTACATTATATAAAAGTTATTTATTGTACAAATATCGGCAAAACACATTATGTAGTGTCATATGACAGAAAATCTAGTCACCCTTTATCAACTCGGAAATAAACTTATCAATTGGAAATTTAATTTTATTAGTAGTCTCATGCTCGCTGTTACGGCGAAGGTCAACGTAAATCATAATCGAATTATGCAGTGAATGAACTTGTAGAGACGTCTTATCAATTGTGATTACGATTATAATAGTAGCGTTCACTTACGCCACTCAGACAGCAGTAAATAAAATTCGTTTTAAAGTTTCCCAGGCTTGTTAGCGTGTAAGTTATCCATCATGATCATCACGAATTCATAACTAATAATAATTATTATTTTCAAAAATTGTGTTATTGCTTTTCTTTGCAATAATGATTGTTCAACAAAGATTCCCTTATTATATTATTATATTTGCTTTGCTATTTAGGCAATAAAGCCCTCTATATAAATTTGGGTATACAAAAATCGTTTCCTTTAAACATCTATGTTGTTTAAAACATATTATGCATGATATACTGATCCCACCACTTACAATTATGTCGATGATCTAAAGGATGTCCTTATGTGGTCTTATTGCCGAATTAAGCAGGAAGTAGCCTAAAGGCGGTATTCGGTAATGAAAAAGCATTTTAGTTCGAATGCGCCTTACTTGTATTACAAGTATTTTTATTTTTATGTCAGAGTTGTGAAAATACGATAACAATGGTATTTAATACAATAGTGAACTTAGAAAAAAGTAAATATTACGCTCAGTATCTAAGACACCTGAAGAAATCGATTTCACGTTTCCTTTCGTCACATTCGCTACGATGATGATGTAATTTTATTTTTGTAATAGTCTAGATCCAGAAACTAAGCACTCTAATTTAAATAAATTTTTCAATAACTTATATTATCTTTTCTCAGCCTGTCTGTTAACTATTGGGCCGATATTAATAAAGGTTCAAACTAATATACCCTTTCGGAAAAAAAAGTATTTAACGTGGATACTGAATTAATTTGGTTATTTAAGTGCCAATTCAGTGTTGCAATATGGCTGTAAAAAGTGTAATCTATTTGTTAATCCTATTGATTGTTGATAAGACTACGACTGAGACATCATTGCCTATAATGTTCTGTTATAATGTATTGACGTAGCAACAGGAGTTATCTAATCTGCGTCGCAATTAAATACAGTGAGGAGATACCCATTCGGTAAGCAAGGGTTCCGCACTTTTATTACCTAGACTCTAGAGTCTAGACCTAGGTCTAGGAGGCATGTTACAGATACTAAGGCCTGTCTCGGTATTTATAATTTACTAGAAGTAAAAAAGTTGTGCCGTAAATAGGATCGTCAAATTGAAGGAAAAATATTGAATTTCTCACGGTTTTTTCACACAGTTCCCTCCTTTTTCAAGATTTTACCAAAATAGGGGTGCAGCTTACAACAGGGCGTGTCAAAGGATGGTTAATGTAGTATTCATATCAATGAATTAATGTAGATAATACATATTCCGTTTATTAATAATATTGAGTCCACTTCCGTCCTTGGTTTAATTTAATTTATATCAATACAATCCTACTTCTAAATAATTATATTAAATACACACTTTTTGTGTTTGTGTGTCAATCAGGTCGCAAATACTGATCAGATTCTGATAAAATTTCGTATATAGGTACATACGTACGTGCATATAGCTATAAGTTACAGAGTATAGTCTATTAATTTGATTAAGTAAAAGCATACCATAAATATCAAATTATTTGTCTATAGATCACTATATACCCCAAATTCAGCGGGGGCGAAGCCGCAGAGTAATTCTAACTAGATATGAGTATATTGATAACTCTCAATATGCTTATATCGTATAAAATACCTACTTTTGGTGATAATTTTAATAATAGCCATTAGAACATGATCTAATCATTGACCCGCATTGATCTTTTGTTAGATATAAGAGAGCTTACAACTTTATGTTACGAAGGTTCCGTATAAATTCAAAATATTACAACGCCAACTAGCGTCATTGGTGTAGTTTGCAGACAAATCTAAGCAAAAACTATTTTAAGGCTTTTCAACATTGAGTTATTAAAGTTTTGACTTAGGAACACCCATAAATAATATATAACTTGTTTGATTTAAACAAACCTTGTTAATTTTAAAATACTCTAACAAATGCAGTGTATTTACAGTTCAATCTAGATTTATCATGAGCGGATTAATTGATAAGAAGATAATACGGGACAAACAAAGCAAGACGATTACGCATCTGTTTTTTTATGTAACAGTCGGCAAGCGGAGCCCGCGGTTCTCCTGATGTTATGGAACTGACCATAGTCCATGAACATCTACAACAGCAAAGTGTCGTAGATGCCTTGCCCGCTTGAAGGAAAGGGAGGGGATACGGAGAAGATAAATGATCGGAAATTGGGAGAGGAACAACAGAATGGGAGAGGAGGATGGGAATATAGATCTCATCAATAATTGGCGTGTATTGCCATCCCAGGAATACGGGATTCGTTAATAATAATAATATTCTTTATTTAGCAACACAGTACATAGATAGATAGAAAATACTTTATTGCACACAAACATAACATATACGGAAAATATAAGTTAATAAAGAAAACATGTACAAGAGGCGGCCTTATCGCTAGGTAGCGATTTCTTTCAGGCTACATGTGGAAATAACGAGAAGGTGGGTGGTACATAAGACATAAAAAAGTTAAAAAGTGAAGAGTGAAATTAAAATGTGAGACTTTTCTATACAAAGATTATGTATTAGAATATATTTCCGACGCGTATGATGCTGACTCGTGAACTTTATTTATTTTAATACAGAACTGTAATTCTAAAATGTAGGACCTATCACCTAACCCTACAACTTTGCGAACCGATAAAGTAGTAATACATAATATTTAATTATCTACCATACATATTTAATTACGTGATAACTGATAAGTGGAACTATGTAAGAATATAAAAATATATGTAATAGTAAAGTCTGTTATTAGTCTGTCATTCATTACGTGTAATTAGAAAAATATAGTCAGTCCTTTTGAGTTTTTTGTAAAGAAGATCTTGTTCATAAATTGTTTGAGCTTCACGTTGTTGTCAACTCGTGTAAATATGCCCATCTGATAGGTACATTATTTCTTCATAATATGATGCAATAATTTAAAAAATAACTTTCATAAATAAGTTAAGGCTACACCCCTGTATACCTTTATAATGATTTACCTCTTGTGTGCAATTTTTTTGGATAATTTATCTTAATTTTTAAGGTGCCGTATTTCCAAAAGCCAAAAACGGAACCCTTATGGCCGGGGGGAACTTTTTAAATCCGCGACGCATTTACGTGTTTAGTTATATGTTTAGACACCCCAGTCTCAGTGGGAAGTGGGTTCGAATTTCCAATAGGATTAAGGGTACAGATAATGGGGAAGCGTCGATGGGGCAAAAGGAAAGTAGTGATATCCTCGCGAATCAGTTTGGGAAACTCTGCCTTATAGGATCACTTCGTTGTCCATCTGTTTGTCAAAACCCTTTTTTTAATATCGTGAATTTAATATACAGAACATAGCTATTCAATATAATATATTCCATATACCTACACATCTTGAAAATTATCAATCAATATTGTCATATAATATTGTATGTACATATACCTATCACAAAATTGTTTGTCGAGATAGGTGTCGTTGTCTGATAACAATAGTAAATTATGACACTATTTAATCAATATTTAATGACGGATAAAGCACGTCAGTTAATGACATTTAATATTAACCGCATTACGTTTATGAGATGTTAAATTCTTGTGTTAACAATTTTGCTTTAATTATTAATTTGTTTTCTTAGATATACATTAAAACCTTATTTTCAGTAACCTGCCCTAAATAACTGGCCAGCCATTGCAAGTTCAACGATTAAAAAATAAAAAGGCAATCCCGCATTGTGATTGGCCAATGCTGATTGCCGTGCTTTTGGACAAACAAGAGATCGTCTCTTGTTTTTTCGACGTGGTAGAAAGAAGATGCAATATAGATGCAAGATAATAATTGTGAGAGCGTAATAAAAATTATTGAGTATTGTGATAAATGTAACTTATATAAAAAGATGTTCATTATACGATGTGCCACGAAACGAATTGTATCCAGTTACACTTGTGTTTGTGATTAAATTAAATTGAATCTAGTTGTTCCTTGCGGTTTCACTTGACAAAACAAAGGTTCACTTGCAAACGAAGAGTTAAACAGTACTATATATGTTCAGTATATATAATGACGAGGAAATATTCAGTTTTTTCGACTATCAAAAGTTCAAATAAGTGAGGTCAATAGGCAATACATTACACAGCAAATTACATTATTGCAGACAGTACAGTATTTCAATACGAACTAAAAACTGCTAAACAAAAACTCACGAGTTTTTCCTCGTAAAGGAATCGTGGCAGTACTATTATCACGTTCAAGTTCATGTTTACTGTTTATTTCAGTAATATATATTAAGGAAACCGCTATACGTGATAATAAAATATGTTAATATTTTGATTATTAGGTTTCTTTTTTATTACAGTAAGCAAAGGGCTATACGGTTCAAATTAAGTTAACATTGACCATAGACACGCTTAAAAATATATGAATTAAGATATAAGATATAAATACACACAACAGTGTCAGAGCAATAACCGAATTAAATAAGTCGAAAATACGAAAGCAATTTTAAAGGTATTGAACCGTTTTTAACACAATCAACGAAAAGAGTAGATATAAAAGTCACTTAAGTTTATAATCAATAAAAATTATGAATTAGTTAGAATTGATATTAATCTAAAGGAAAGATCAAAACATAATTTCAATTTTATGTTACTTATCAATGAAAATGGTGAATAATTCATTATCCTTAAAAGTTTAACTTTACACATTTAAATTCCGATTATTTTTAAATCTTATTGTTTGCCTTATTTCATATCATTTAAACTATTTATTTGTACAATAAATAACAGAAAGAACAAAGATACAAAGAAATACAATGATAATAAAAAGTAATTGAACAATTATTCTTCTCTATTTTATAATTTCAAAATGTAGAGCAGATACGTACAAACCAATGATATGTTTACTTTTAATTCCATTCAATGATAGGTAAAATTCAAACAAGGCAACAGTTTACTTTAGGTATTTTGTGGTTTGTAATTACTGTGTACACAATACGTAAAATGGCGACCCAATTAGAAAATTGTTTACAGGCGAGCCGAGGTCGTAAAGTTTCGATTGCAAATGGAAAAGCAATTGATCGAGTTAATCAAGGGTTGCTTTTTTCCTCGATTTTTATCCTTTACAGTTAATAAATCGCAACGTAGATAACGTGCAATATTAAAGAATTGCATGCATCAGTAGAATTATGCATTTTGAATTTAGAATGATTCAAACTCGAAACTATAATTTATGGATATTTTTCAAGAGTTCATATTTTTTTTCATCATTTTATGTATCAGATTATTCAGAGAGCAAAAGCAAATCTTACTTCGATATCATTTAATTTTCGTTTAAAATTTATGATCGTAATCAGAAACTTTAAATGAAATCGTATAAATAAATAATACTACAATTTCAATTCACACATTGATAATAAAATAATAGAGTGCCGTAACTGTATTGTATTATTTGCATTATTTGTAAATTGAGCATTAATGCACACCATGCTGTATGCACCATGGAGATTCCTCAAACAACCTTGCTGATAATAATAATGAATGAATACATACATACATTACAATTTATAATACACTCGTAATGTAAGTAAGAGCTTTTTCGTATAAAGCACACTACGCCGGTTTTCTTTTTTTTATTCCTTTGTACGATTGTCTTAAAAGCAATATGTAATTTAAGTTCTTAATTGTGAAACAAAGTTCATCTGTATTATATAGGTTATTTTATTGGTTTTGATATAGTTACATCCTAACATCAACCTTCACTTTAATTTATCAACAGTCTTAATAGATGATAATTTTTTTATAACCTCATAGTTGTTTTAATTCATAGGGTTCTAATAAATAATATCTTTAATTAAGGTAATAAAGATACCCACTGAGTTTGAATTTCAATGTTAGTTTAATAACGACGATTCGAAAGAGCTTTTATATGTGAATTTCAATCTTTGTTAAATTATTCAAATGTCAAGCATCGAATACAAAGGTATATTTAAAACTGAAAACCTGCCTATCGTAAATAGAGTGAATTATTT
The DNA here is from genome assembly GCA_001586405.1 of Phoebis sennae. Lineage (NCBI taxonomy): Eukaryota > Metazoa > Arthropoda > Insecta > Lepidoptera > Pieridae > Phoebis > Phoebis sennae. The sequence goes on along the minus strand of LQNK01000551.1, from coordinate 359,811 downwards.
AAAACAGTCCTGTAGTTTCGAAGAATTTTCTCATTATGTGTAAAAGAAGTATCTTCAGTCAATCATACAACTAAATACCGTATCAGCGCAAAAAAAAACGAATCAGCAAATAAAGGCTCACATTAGACATGGGTATTTTGGTTTAGTTCGGTTGTCAAAATGCCGATGTGTCAAATGGAATAATGTAAAAATAATCGTTAGTTTAGGATATTTTTTTACAATTTTGGAAATTTTTGGTAGGTGTCGGATGATGGTTGTAATTAGTAACAGTAAAACTACAAACGGTTCTAAAAGATTTCTCTCAGTTTACTAGAATCAAATCAATATACAGTTACTTGGACGGAATTAAGCTTCGATTTTGTGTGTGACATTATATAGTTGTATTATTGATAGAAGATAAGTATACATTCTATAATTGTTTTTATACTAGCTGTGCCTCACGTATTATTACTAGCTTACCTATATCTCAAACAAAACACAGCTCTTTACAAAATTTCATCAAATCTGTTCAATGGTTTAGGCGTGAAAAAAATACAGACATTCAGCCAGACAGAGTTACTTTCGCATTTATAATATTAATGAGGCAGTAAGGTTCATTTGGAATTATATAAGTATGTACATCGCAATACCGTACGAATTTAGAAAAACATATTGTCCTTTGTTTTGGGAATGCACGCAAGGTGATCGACCTCTATAATGTTTACATTGCGCTTGCACTTGGCAACTGATGAACTGATGTTTATAAATATTTATTTTTAATTTCACGCATGGCAATTGTACAAAAAGATTGAAAACGAGTTGATGAGGTGTGTGAGATGATAATTTACTTTATTTTAAGTATGCTTGATTTGTTTTTTTTTGTTACAGCAGGCAAGCAGCGGTTTACCTGATGTAAAGTGATTGACCGCAGCCCATGGACATCTACAACATCAAAGTGTCGCAGATGCCTTGCCGGTTTTAAGGAAGGGGAGGTGATAAGGAGAGGATTAATGATGGGAAATTGGTAGAGGAGTAGAACAGAATGGGAATATAGACCTCCCCCCACCCTGACCGTACGGAACACAGTGCAATACTGGTCCACGCGACCTTGGCCCAATCCTGCAAATGACCGGTCCCCACTATTTTATTGCTGAAGATGTAATGCAGCAGAATTAATCTCTGCCGCCTTTTACCACACCCACTGGTAGAAATGGGGTAGCGACACACGGGAGGAAATCTTAATGAATAGATTAAAGCAGAAGATCTTATTTGTTTCAACGGGCTAATTTTAGAAACTACTCCGATCGAAAGAAGAAAAGAATCTTTTTGTAATACTTTGAATACAAATTGATTACTAGCCAATAATTACAATGAATTACGTAATAACTTTATTTATATGGAATAAGGATAAGATAATATAGAAGGTTTATTAATTATTGACCCATGTTAATGGTTTGACTAATTAGATCATTATTAATTTTACTGATATCGTATATAATGAATTGACATTTAAACGACATTAAATCTTCTATTGATGAAAATTGGGATAAAAATAATTTTAGTATTGAGAACTTTGTTGTTAGTGACCTATCGTGTACAAAAGAAATAATTCAATTCATATAAAGCTATTGATTTTGTTGAACAATGTTTGTTGCGATTGATATTGACATTGTATTACTTTTTTATTTATAAAAAATATTTTTAAATATATGATATTATACATAAGAATTGTTTATATATTGTGGCATCACGTGACGTCACAATTCCTAAATCGCGATGTTGAAAAGT